>CAJRST010014446.1:5282602-5352814 GCA_907169785.1 Menidia menidia
CGCCTTGATTTCTTCAGAACCTGCTGTCTATGCATATGCTATACGTTTGTATAGCTACATTTACAGCTTCACAAACATACTTGTATACTTGTATATAATATACCAGCTTTTCCCAGCTAACAAAATAAGAAAAAAATCCTAATGTAACATCACTTACAACCTTCGCATAGTTATCTTTGACTGTAGAGGAAAACCAGGGGAAGATTAAAAAGCACTCAAAATGACTGCTCGGGGCATCGTTGCACACTTGAACTGTCACTTGTGTTACAGAAGTTGACCTATTCACTGACACAAATATGTCCCTTCAAATATTAGCTTATGCCACAAATAGTCTCTTGTCTGACCTGACAAGAATGTAAGTCTCCCCACTAATACAGTTTACAGGAAAAGGCTGATGTATGTTAAATAAGATGTATTAATACATTTGGACTGTTGTTAAAGCCGTGGACCGACCCTCCCTCTTCAATTTCACTTCTTTTTCTGTTTAGCCATGTCTCTTTTAACACACCCAGCATCTTACAGCCTTTGTTCCCCTTTTAACGCACCGTAACGGTAACAGACATTTGGTGAACAGAAATACTTTCGAATTTTTAAATATAGACGCAAGGATAACCACACACAAGCCGCATGTGCTGTCCGGCCTATTTTTGATCAGCAGGAACTTGGTTGACTTTGATACTACCACACCAGGTAACCAGATGCACAGATCTTGTGTTTCAGCAGTGCATCAACCTGTCTGGAAACATTGGTCGGCATACAAACATTGACACCATCCATGTAGTAACTCTATTCTTTTGATAACTCACATGACTGTTGGGTCACATGTGCAGTCTGCATGAGTTGAGCCATTCCGGGGCTTGACAGATGTTGCACGTCTCAGTCATGCTTACGTTCAACTGTTGATCCACATGTTTGAACAGATGTTGAGAAGGACAGCTATGTATTTTTCGTATCTTAAATAATTCAGTTAACTTCTGCTATTTCTTTGTGAACAGGCGGTAAGGAAGTGTCTCTCTGTAATGATCTCTTTTGCATAATTTCCACTGTGGCAGCTGATAACACAGAGCCTTATATACCTTATATGGGCCAGATGTGTCACATCTACTCGCACAGAGCCACACCTGGATACAGCATAGGGCAACAAAGAGGATTATGGGTAATAACAATCCCACATATTTCCTGTCCTCTCTGGCGGTTATTTATAAGAGTTGGAGTGTTCACAGGCATGTGAGCTGACTTTAAAAACCATGAAATGAACAAAGCCGTCCCTTAAGAACGCAAACTGTTTGAAGTGACACAGACGGCTATGCTCAGGCAGTTTTGAAGCAAAATATTACAAGGAATTTATTTTACCATAATGGGCAGGGTTGCAGCATACAACATTGTCTGTTTTCAGGCTTTTGATTCAGAGAACTCCTGCCAAATACTCTAAGCGGGGTAGCTAACTGCTCCAGAAGAACAAAAGGGACCCTCCTCTTAGTTCCCATACACACCCTGTGGCTACAGTTGTACCGTTCCTGACATGCAAATACTGTAATTCTGTCATTGCACTGACTCCCATTTATCTTATTTCCATGCTGTGAATGATAGTGATGATCATTCTGATATATGTTTAGACATCATGTAGTATCGGCTGCAGATAGTACTCAGCATAAAAGCAAATGAATTTAGCTGTAGTGTTTTAAAATGCCAAAGGACCAGTGACGTGGTGACGTTTTTTTTTAACCATTACTCAAACTCTGTTATCTGCATTTAAATCACCAACACAGATCGTTTTGGCTATATGCACTCTATATTTAGTTATATGTCAGAAGCATTCAGATGATTTTAGTTAACCATTAAATGAGAGCATCTGAGGTTCCGCAGTCGTAGTCTGAGGGTTTCATTTGTCTGTGTTTAGCTGGATTTTCCTGGCTGGCTGAAGGACTCTTAAACTAATGGCCTTCCTGTCAGAATCTCAGCTCTTTGACTGTCATACAGCTTCTCCCACGCTGTGTACGTTTCTGGGAAGACACATGCTCGGTGGAAACATGTTACTGAGATGAGGCACAATGTGATGGGGCAGGGAAATGCACACACACACACACACACACACACACACACACACACACACACACACGTTTAGGTGGTGCCGCTTGATAAGTGTTTACTCATTAAGTCCCAAAGCTGTTCCTTAATCACATGTTTATGACTGGCTACATATCCTCTTAGATGTAATGTGCGATCATGACTATTTTAGCTCTGAACATCTGGAGTGTTTCACAGCTGCTACATTACTTATTGTTTAGCATTGTGTTTTCTTATGGCAGGACATCATCGCTTCCTCACTGCTTTCCTCAGGACAAAATGATAAACATGTCACCTATTTTTACACCCTCTGGTCATAGGTGGAACCCATTCAAGGGATCAAGGCACAAAGAAAATAAGTATAAAAAAAGGCTAATTATAAAAAAAGCTACACCTGTGGCCCCTATTTTTCATGCTCTAAGACCTCCACCTGCCAAAGTCCAGTTGTCTTCTTTAAGAGAAGAAGTCATGAAAATTAGTAATTGCCTTTACTTTTGTCATTGTGGGAATTCCTACTGCCAGAATGGCCCTGAATGACCTAACGAGGATGAAAGTGCTATGGTTTGGATGTCTCAAAACAGCCCCTAAACCTCACTGAACATTTGTTTTGGACCACACTTTTACAATGACGTTCTCCACCACCAATGTGCATCATCAACACAAGTGTTTGACTATAAATAAGGCAACAAGAACCTCCCCTTTTCACACTCTTTTGAAGAAGCTAGTATCATAATTAGCATGTGAACAATTATATCACATTTGACTCATTTATATAATTTAAGTATAAGTTCAATTGAAGCAGTGTTATCAAGTACCTCTTCAAAGCCATGGTGTGTGGTGGGGGGCTTGTATGTAAAATAGGTGAATGATTATGAATGTGGACATATAGAACTAGTGTAGACACACCTACCCATTCACTTTAAGATGATGAGAAGTTATGTCTTGTCTTCCTATGTTAGCAGGAAATGTGAGCATTGATCGATAGGAAGGCTAACAATTTTAAGTCCGTTGTCAGAGCTCTTCAGCGCACATCCTTCCAGTCTTTCAGTTATTCTGTAACTTTCAGTTTTCGCTTCAGCCAAGACTTCTTGCATGAAACACTATTTTAAGAAAAAATGCTTAGTTTTGAATGTTTTTTTGTATTGTTTTATGGCTTTGTTGTAAAGCACTTTGAGTACCATTTGGGTATTGTAAAGGGCTATACAAATAAACTTGAAACTTGATTAAGTTACTACATCAAAGGTAGAATCTTTTTTTTTTTATTACAGCAACATATTGTTATAGTGTGCTCTCTGTGTCTCTGAACAGCTGGCTGTGCAGTTTAGTATGCTACACAGGGCGCTTGTAAAGGGCAGAGTCAGTCCACAGCTGGATGGGAAGTTTTCTCATGGCCAGTTACATGGCAGCGAGCTTTTGAGAGGAAACCTTGGATAGTGAGGTAAAACTCAATTTTGGCAGGCCCTTTGTGTGTGTGAAAGTGTATTTCTTCTAAAGGTGGTTAAGTTGTAGCCTTCGATGCACAAATTGAATACCTATCATGACGTCAAGTTTAAACATTTTGGTTTAGGAGGTGTTTAAAAAGAGTTTAAAGATGCTGCTTCTGGTGTAAAAACAGCCATAAAAGATGGGGTGTTTCTTTTTGCCGTGTTAGACTTGTAGACGGATATCAGTGCAAGGAGATGTTGAGATTGAAGTGACATTACCTTCACTCTAAGTATAGAAAGCATCTAATTATACCTTTTGGTGTAAAAAGACTTGTTAGTGGAGTGGTACCATCAAAAGTCCAGCTGTTCTGCCCTCGTAGTTTGTCCATTTACTACTGAGAAACATACATGAATCTTTCAGGGCCTCAAATATGTACCTTCGTGGTCTATGTATTAGCCAAACGGGTTACATAAGTTGAGAAAGTACATCAGGAGATATAAATGGACACCCATTGTGTTCCTATTTCTGTCTTAAACATTTGTAAACTGACACAGTTAGAGTGACAGTTATTATGTTCCAACTGAAATGACTCATTACACTCTAAAATAAGTCCTGGAATGCACTAAATACATTACACAAAATAACCTAGAGTCTGATAGGTATCAAATTAGAATTTCTCCAATAGTAAAATATAGACCAGTACCTGCTTTGATTTGGAGGGGGAATGTGTTATCTCTCAATGAGTGCTTAAGTTCTGACTCAGTGAAGGGGAAACAGTGGTATGTGCAACAGCTTTGAGTCAACCTGCATTAGATTTATCACCACACCCCACCTACACCGAGCCTCAGCCAGAAGACTAAGTCAAAGAGGCACCCGGAAATTCTCACATTCTCTGATGAGTTAGAATGCTGACATCCACCATCTTCATCAGGTTTTGTCATTTGTGGTGAGATCTGCACTTTTTCTCCATAACTGTCGGTGCAAGCGACATGCAAATAGTTATCCTCCTCCCTCTTCAGAGGGTAACAGGAAAGATGAGTGTTGCAAGACACAAAGAATCACATTTTCTGTCTCAGTCCGCCAACCTCTTCTGCTCACATCCTTCCAGCTTTCCCATTTAGTTCTGTGACCTTCAGTTTTACTAAAAAATATTGCATGCAATGCAGGTTTCACAGAATTATGTTCTGCTTGTGCTTGGGTTGTAAATTATGCAAATACTGAACGAACAGTTAAATATTCATCGAAAAAGTTCCAAGAGGAAAAAAATGTTATGCTTGCGACATGAAAATGTGAGACTGATCTGACACAATAGTTATTTGTGGAGTCATACATAATCAGCCATTAGGCCGCCTCTCACTGCAAAGCTCTTCTGCAGCATTTCATAAAGCAACATGTGGGATTATTGTATTCAAAAGAACGCAAAAAAGATTTTGTCAGAGTAATTTGGCTTTCTTCTTCACCCATCAGAAATGGAAGAAGAACTGGTTCGTCCTGTACCCCGCCAGCCAAAATGGCATCGCGCGGCTGGAGTTTTTCGACTCGCCTTCCGGAGGAGGAGGGTCTGGCGGAGGCTCCGGGGGAGGATCCAATGAGAAAACCAGGAAGCTGGACAAAAAGATCATCCGCTTGTCGGAGTGCATCTCCATTCTCCCCTCTCTGACAGAAAGCTGCCCCAAAGAAAACATGGCAGCGTTTTGCGTGGAAACAAATGACAAGACGCATGTTTTTGCAGCAGAGAAGAACGCTGCCAAGGACTGGATGGACACCATGTGTGACATCGCATTTCAGGTATCTGTACTTCTCCTTCGTGATGACCAGCTCGCCTCCTGTGTTTGCTTTAGGAAGTAGACTTGGCAGTGACTTAGACGTGGGTGGAAGTGTTTTTAAGACTTCCTCTGTGTCTGTTTTAACTGTGCTTATCTTTTGTGCCATGTATATTTTTAAGCACTTTTCTTTTTTCTTCTGTGTCTCTGCTGTCCTAAGAGTGACCTGAAAATACTTACAAAAAGGAGAGTAAATACCTACTGTCAGTCTGTGGGGAGAGGACCAATTGTACCAAGAGTGATGCAGCCTAACTCTTTTTTTTTGCGTGTTTAAACACTAAAAAATTCCCACATGCCCTCGGGGTGCAGGATGCATGATGATGAACATATTTTTAGAGAGGAAGCCAGAGGGAGTTTCCAGGGGGAAGACTTCATCCGCTCTGTTCTCTTTTGCACACTCAGCCTCAAACTGTTGATAATTCTGTTTCTGTCCCCTTATAACAGATGAATTAGGTATCTAACTAATCCTGTCAGGCAAACTGTACAGCACACTATAATGACCATGAGACATTGGCCCAGTGCGTTGAGTGTTTCTGTGTGATCTGCAGGGAGGAAGTGGGTGCAGCAGCAGTGTTGCAGACTCTAACGGAGGACCCCAGGACCTGCAGATGTCTGAAAACCTAATTTACTATTCCAGGGAGGAGGGTAAGGGGATTAAGCAGCATACTCCACCAGCTTTTGGCTCTGAATTGTTGCTCAGAGGCTTGCTAAAATGAACGATTTAAGGTAATCCAAATGACATTATCACCCCTCTTTGCAGTAAATGAGTTCTGGGTAACCATTCAGAGTACCGAAGCGTCTGAACGATGTGGGCTCGCCGGCAACTACTGGCTGAAAGCTGAAAGCGAAATCTTGATCTTAAAGGACCCAAAGACAAAGAGAAAGGTCCTGGTGTGGCCCTACAAGCTGCTAAGAAGATACGGGAGGGACCGGGTAGGTGCCTGACCTGTAAAACGCAGAGAAATCTCCTCAGGGACTCAAAACTACTGTAGCTCTGACACAGGATGTCTGTGTTGTTAAACTTAAGCCCTGGCTTCGTGACTGATATGCAAGATGCATAAAAAGCACAATCTTGTCTACACAAGGTCAGAATATATTTAGCGTGTCTGTTTTTTTTTAACACTTTTGAAACTTCAGCGTCACGAGTTAGACCTGAAACCTACAGGTGACCTCTAACGGAAGTGTTAGTTTTGTCTTCACAAAATCTATATTCATGCATGTAATTAGACTGATATTTGCTGCAAGTATGTGACGGAAAATTGCTGATCTTCGATGCATTTTTTTGCAAAACAATATCAACAGTCAAAATGAGAAAACTGAAAAGAGAAGTTCTGTGAAAAAAGGAAACAGGAACTTCCTGACCTCACCTGACTTTGATGTTTACTTCTCAAATCAGATGCGCTCAAACCTTTTCCCACCTGTTCTCCTTTTTTAAGGTGATGTTTTCGTTTGAAGCCGGCCGTCGTTGTGACTCAGGACCTGGAACCTTCACCTTTGACACTAAAAAAGGCAATGAGATCTTTACGCTGGTGGACCAGGCCATTCAGTCGCAGAAGGCCCTGGTGGAGGAGCACCACCTGAGCGGCCCCACCAGCGTGGACCCGGAGTGCCCCGCGTCCCTGCAGCACATACGCAACGCCGTCCCAGGTGGCGCCGCAGCAGGAAGCTGTGACAGCAGCAGCTGCAGCAGCCGGGAAGCCGACGGAGACTCAGGTGGCAGCAAACCAGGCTCAGCCGATGGTGTGCTGGGCAAAAGAGAGGGAGGCGACGGAGGAGGGGCAGGGGGGAGGGGCCAAGGTGCAGGACCCAAGGGGAGGAGTTTACCAGAGCCTCCAGGCTTGTTGGGGGTTTTTGGAGGAGACGGGACGTCTCCACGGTGTCCCAGAGGACAGGCAGGGAAAGGCTCGCCCTCCCCTGACGAGCAGGCAGGCCTTTATTCTGAACCGGCGGATTTGGTCCGCCTGCCTCCACAGACTGCTGATTGTCTGTATTCTGACCCAGTGGACAGCATTAAGGGTCAGAACCAAACCAGCAACCCATGCTCGCTCCCCGTGCCCACACCACGTCTTCGACCAGTAGGGGACGATGCCTCTGGAGGTGGGGGCCAAGGGGATCATCACCATGGGAGCGGCAATCATAAGAAGCTCCCGGACCTTTACTTACACGTGTACGACCAGATCAGCCTGGAGCTGAACCAGAAAACAAGTGCTCTGAATCTGAACGGGGTCGGAGGAAAAGGGGCTGGAGGAAGAGGGATAAACAGTAACAAGAGGCCCCCAGGAGGTCAAGCAGAAGGGGCCTCATCAACTCCTGGCCCTCATCTGGAGCACATATATGACGAACCAGAGGGATGTGCCAAAGGAAGCGGCAACTTAACCACAAGTTTAGGGATGACTGTGTATGACGAGGCCCGTCCAGAGCCCCACTCCCAGGGCAAGGCATCAGACCCCCAAAAACACACGCCGCAGCTGGGCCCGAATCGTGGCACGCCACATCCTCCAATGCCCAGGTGGCCAAAGCCGCTTACAGCTCCCAAGCCGAACAGGGGTGTTTTTACCCGGAAGGAGCCAGTGCCACCGCCCCCTGGAAAACAGGGAGGTCTTGGTAGTAATGTGAACAACAACAACAACATGTGGAGCAGCGGGGGTGGTGTGAGGGAGCTGTACGGCAAAGTGTCCAAACAGAAGCCTCCACCGGGTCATCTGTGGTTCAGCCAAAACCACCAGGCTCCACTGAGATCACCTGATATTATTTATGACAACTTGGGGGATGTTTGACTTAGCTCATGTTCCATGTGGGCTGAAAACTGAGCTTTTATGCCCTGTCACGAAGGAGAAGAAGCCTAAAGACGCAAAAAAAGTGAGATATCGTAAAATCAGGAAGAGCCAACTCTGAGCTGCTTCTCATTTGGCATCTTTTACATCCGTGGACTGCAGTAATGATTGGAGACATTCTGAACGGAGCAGCTTGCAATTATAAGAAAACCACGTTATGCCTGCATTTTGAAAAGTGGAGTACATCTATTGTCGGGCCACCCTGCGCGTGTGTGTGTGACAGTGAGAGTGTGTTTGCACGGGTCAAACCCATAATTGGCGTACCAAGCCACAGTGTGGTTGGAGCCAGCCACTTCACTGAGGCACACAGTCACACAGAACCCATATGGACTCACCCACGGCCAAAGCTGAACCGGTGGACTGGCTCTTCTTTCTACAGCACTCCGCCGTGCTTGGGAAGCGCTTTGGAAACATGTTTTTGCACTGCTGCTTCTCTGTTTTTTCTGAAATGTGAGACAACGTGCCAACCAGGACTCATTGTTGGACCGGACTGGACTATCTTTGAGACGAGGACCTCACCAAAAAGGAAGCAATGGTTTTGGTTTTCTGGACTCTTATCTCTTATCCAAAATCTCAAAGAAACAGGGAGACACGCTTTGGGCCCAGGACACTAAAATGTGACAAGTTTGCATTTGAGAGGCTGAGGTAGAAACAAGATAAGCAGGATTTGGGTTGTGGACACGGACATAAATGGGTCAAATCGCACGGGCAACTTTGTGCACAAGATAATATTTTTTTAATCCCGAATGTATCTATGTGTAGATGAACTAAAAATTAAGTAATCAATCCCCAGGGGTATGCCGGTGTATGTGTTTGTTCCAGAAACAGCTGTGCTGTCTGTAAATATGTCTTATAATAAAAATGGCTCGAAAAAGTTTAGATTTTTCTGGATAGTGAGTCTTTAAACAAACAGAAGTCCATTTATTGCTACAATATCCCCCCCAGCCTATTGGAGCCAATCGGAATCCGTCATTTCTGCTCAAAAGACTATTCTGTTCTCGACCAAACGGGACAGTAAAGCAGTCTGACCTCATCCTCCACTTCTCTCCCTCTGCCACGCTCTGTTTTTGTTGTTTCAGTCGGTTTCCAACCACTTAATCACACAGTTAAAGTGGAGCCCCAAAAAGAAAAGAAAAAAAAACCCAAACAAAGACCGTCTTTCTTACTTTTCTTTCTTCCTTCCTCTCTCCATCTCTTGCATTAATTGTGCTGTTTGGTTGCTCTAGTGACAGATAATGGCGGCTGGTTGGTGTGGGACACGCTGCGCATTTCAACTGCCCAGAGATACCGTGAGCCGAGGCGACAGGAACACAGGATGGAGGGTGAGGAAGAAGATGGAAGGAAAGAGGGGAAAAGGAGTTAATTGGCTTTCTGAAAAATGCTGCAGAAGGACGGAACATGTGGGTGTTTATCCTCAGCTGAGGATGACGAAAGAGAGCGAGAGAGAGAGAGAGAAAAGGGATTTAAAGGCTGAGAGAGGAGACAAAAAAGATGCTGACGTGATGAATGCTGCTGGCTGGATGAACCTGTCTGCGTCTGCTTGGCTCGCAAACAGGTACAGACTGTTCCTTTTTCTGCCGCCTCTTTTTCTGCTCGTCCTCGCTGTTTTTCTGCCTTTTTTCCCCCACCTGCTGCTACAGTACTTTCAGCACAGGAAAGGTAACTGCACTACCAGGGAAGAAAAACAGAACGTAAAAGAGCAACAAACTTCTGTCTTTCTCATTAAACTCTGCTTGAACTCACAGAAAGAAAATGGCGGGGAAAGGGCACACTGCTCCTTTTCTTCATGCTGTCAACATTTCTTTGATATGCTTAAACACTTTCTCAGTGGAATATAGAAAACATGCTCAGTTTGAATCGGTTTGTGTGAGGAGAGCACCGTGGCCAGATTCTGCTCATAGAGTAATGGTGAGAGGTAGATGGCGGAAGTGAAAGAGTGCTGCTACCGATTCAGCTTCAGCCATTTGATTCATAGCTTTCTCTAATTTTTAAACATTATTCAGCGATGCACAAAGCAGCCAAACTCTCAAAGCGGTCTTGAGCAATAGTTCTCCAGACTTTTTGGCTCTTTCAGAGTTTTCTCTTTGGACACGGGCTGCTGCCTCAGTTGAGTCCTTGTACCCAAACATGGAAAATGCACTAAGCCACATACCCTGAGCTGTGACTCATTCGACCACTGAAAAGGCACCCAAGTCCGTCGACTCTCTGAACTGGTTCTAATAAACGAAGATGCCTTGTGGCAGCAGGAGGTTGTTACATAACCAGGACACAGTTAGCTAACCTGAAACAAAAACCTGACGACGGGAGACACGAGCATAACTCACCCCTTAATCCAGAGGGTGTGTTCACTTTTGGAAAAAGTTGAAAGATTAAAATAAAAACACGTACACGTGTCTGAAACTTTTTAAAAAGTTGGGCGAGAATGATTTGTTCTCTCCATCCAGTATTTTCTCCTGCATAACCAAATGAGACAAAAAACAGTTATGGAAACGGCTATTTTAATCAAACTCAGGAACCAGCCAATCAAATCAGGCTTCAACAAAGTTTAAAGGAAACAGTTCAGCCGTTAGAGGTATTATATATTAACATCCTCCCACCTAACAGAAAGCTGTAGCTGGCAGCTCCTTTGCTTTGGCATAAACTTATCAAACTACAGAGTGACGCCTCATTTTGCATCGTAGGAAGCAGAATGAGAGAACAAGCAGCACTTTTAGGCCTCACTTTTTTTGATGACTCATTGTATCTCTGTGTGCTTGCTTTGTGGTTTTAAGGGCCGTTTAGCGCGACACACAGTCCAGTACCAACCTGGTGTCAGCTGGCTGGCTGCCTCTCACACAAAAACTCATAAAAAGCATAAAAACTCAGCGTGAAAACCTGAGGCTGCATCCTTAGAATTTTTTTAATCCTTGGGTTACCCTTTTGGGTCCTTGGTGTCCATCTGTTTTCCATTCCTTACTGCCACTCTACTACTGTCTTGACACTTTTGTTTTCATCTGTTTTGACATTTCCCCCATAAGCATGGCAGCTTGACTGACTAAAGAGAGTGTTTGCTATTTGCTACAGGCTTGAACTGCATGCGCTTTGCAGGGCGTCATGCTTGTGTGCATTTTATTTCTGCTGCCTTGTCACCCTGTGCTCATTACGTGTTTACTTCTGGTAAACTCAACCTGAAAGCCCACCAAGTCTGACTTCGGAAAAGAAATGAGAAAATCTCTATCATGAGTTAAAAAGTTGGTAGGTCGTAATGGCTGTGCTATAAGAGGCGGCGTGTGTGTGCGTTGGTGTGACATTTCTGGTGATGTAAGTCCCCCTCAGGTCCCGTGGTTTTATCTGCAGCTTTGAGGTCACTGCACCAGTGTGTCTGCAGGCCCACGTTCGCACAGCGTTTGGCTCCTATCATGTCAGTCCCAGTCTTCCTGTCTCCGACCTCGAGGTTGTGCAGCTGTCGTCTTCCTGTCCGCGGATTCTTCTTGCAAAGGTCATGAACACAGTCGACCAAACAAACTAGGTTTCTGTCCTTTTGCAGACTAACCCCGGCAGAGAGTCTGCTAGTCCTGTGTCTTTGCCCCCTTGGCTGTCCCTGATTGTCCAAACTTGGCTAAGTGTCTGCACAGCTGATTCCCACAAAAGATCCAGGATTAGCTTTAAAAACACCCCCATTTTGTGAAGTGAACCTGTTCAATTGTCAGAGCCGCCCTCCTTCTGCTCTAAACGTCATAATCTGCTTGTAGACGGAAGTTGCTAACTTTGTTTGTTTTTTTTGTGATGCAGCGCAAGCTTGTGGCATCATTTAGCCGGCTCCTGTGCGTTGAGTGCAGGAAAGTCTCAAGCAGCAACGTTCCCTGCTGATGCTTTTCTTTCTACAGCGTTCTCCCATCTATAGTGCATGAACTATGGATTGCAGTTGAAAAAAGTCCTAAGAAAGTCTTCGTCTTTTCCGGGAAAGACCTAGTGTCGTAAAGAGGATGTTAATTCTTACAGAAATGGTAGAAGTACTCGCTAGCATTCATCCTCCTCATTTTCACGTGAATTTGAATGACTGTAGGAGTTTATATGGGACTGCAAAGCATTGTGGGATGTCACAATCCTATCTTTTCATATATACTGGTCCATTGTGTCATATTGTGAAAAGGGATCTAAGAGGCTGCTCATCTGCACCATGAATTAGACCAGCTCTCATCTTAGTCTCCAATGAAATATTTCAGGGTTGTTTTGACTCAGTCAGAAACCTGCCAGAAAAAAATTTGTACCATGTGTGACAAAGGGACTCGGTTTGGCTTAGGAGCCAAAACTGGAAGGCTTTATTATGTCTCCAACCATTTTTCATTTCAGCACAGCAAAGCTTCCACTACTTTCAGGATTATTATGTTGCACCAGTTCTTAACTCTTAAACTCACTTTCTAAAAAGATGTGATGTTATCTTTTTAATGGCATTTTATTACAGCTATTTACAGAAAATCTGTCATTTCATGCCATCAAATTCTAAAATCTCCAATTGTTTCATTCTCAAAAATCACCATCAGCTGCTCTCGTTAATATAAAACAAACTTTTGCTTTTGAAACGCTCCATTTCCTGTCTGTTTCAACACAGCTCAAAATCATGAAAGTTTCCTTTTTTTGGGGGTTGGTGTGATCTACCCTCTAAAAGACCTGAAACACTTTGTCTTCCTTTGGTTTGGCTTTACAGAGCTCCATCTATTATTTTTAGCTTTGCATTCATTAAGCCATTCATTCACGTCTGAAAAAATCCCTTTTCACCCACAAGCCTTTTCAGCGCTCCTCGACAAAATGTAATAAAAAATTTAGATGAACTTAGATTAAAATGGCTAAATGAGTGGATCTTATTCTGACATTTTTTTCTCACAGTTTTGCTGTGCATTTTAATTAGCTTTATTGGGCTCATTTAAGATGGAATCTTTCATATTTCTTTGACATAAATGTAGTTCAGGTTGTGCAGGATCCTGGCTTCAGCCGCTCACTTCCCCCTATAGAAAGATGAACTTCCTCTTTCAGTTCTTGCTCTGCTCTGCTGGTACGAGAGATGATTATTCGCCGCCTGAGTATGAATTGTGTGTTCCTGTCCTGTTTTTCTATGTGTATGGTGTAAAGAGTTCTGTGCCTCATAAAGACAATTACAGGAAAGAGACAGTTTATTACAGTTTGTGAGACACATGGAATCTGAAACTGCAGATTATGCTCCAGATGGAGGCAAAAAAAAGGAAATGGAACATTGACAATAAAGCAGGAAGTTGCAGCACTAATATTATCCTTACACATATATAGATGAGACAGAAAATGCACATTTAGACGGCGGTTTTTAATCAAGATGGAAAAGAAAAGACTATTTTTAGTGCAATGGATTTTAAGGTGGAATCGCTGAAAACATTCTTGACGCGTGACCTAATGCAGAGAATTCGTTTTAAGTCGACTTGGATACGGAGAGCTGAAAAATTAGACAAAATAGTGCAGTGAAAGGCCACGTCTCCATCCTGAGGAAGCAATGAATCAAAGCTTATTAGTAGGAGACAAACTGTCCAGCTGTGAGTGATCAGGCAGCACACACAGCAGAGCTGCGCTGTCCAGCTGCCTCATTCCTCTGGTCTCCATTGGTGAAAACCATCCCAGAGCTGGCTGCGGAGCGGGCCTCACAGGATTCCGTTTGGCTAGAGGTGAAGCTTGCCTTTGATAATCCAGACCCACGTCGAGCCTCCAGCACTCTGTGTGTGGAGACGGCATCTAAACTTCAATGGTTTCTGTTTGAGTGTTGTTGATGAATGTTGTCACATAGTTTATATCTATGGAGGGATTACCGATAAATCTATTAGGGGAAGCACCCTGTCTGATGGATGGATATAGTTTTGGTTTTAAGCGATTTCTCAAGTCATTGAGACTAGAAACCTTTCATTGAAAAAAAAATCTTGTTTTTTATTTTGGTTGTTCTTTTCACATGTTGCCACGATGAGCGCAGATCAGTCACAGTGTCACAAGTTCAGGTTCATGTTCTGTTCCCATGCCATGTAGCAGCTTGGGAAGCTCTGCCTCAATGGTGAGGCCTTCTGGAGGCACACCAGTGGGTGGCGAAAGGTCAAAGGCAGTCAGATGCCATATCAAGATAAACCTCCCATCAAATGTGTCTTTTATTTGATGAATTTAACAGCTAAGTGTAACAAATGGAACACAATATTTATTATTCAAATATAGACCATATATAACATCTCAAATATCACGGAACAGGTCAAATGTTTACAGTGTGAACAAAAGATGAGAGTCAGTACCCAGATAAGGATGCTTGTGTGGTGGAGTCATAACACAACAACTATTCACAGAGGAAAACTGCTTTCTTTTAAAGACCTGCTCATACCTGAGTTATTAGACTGTAACTGGAAACACACAGTCACTCTTTGGTCAAAAATTCCATTCATCCGTTGTGACATTTAACGTGGAACGTGTCTGAAAACGTTTAGGTCAAACAGAAGAACTCCAGTTTTGGCCCTTCGACCTCTCTGAAGAACTGAGAAGCTGCCGTTGTTCCGGCTGAACAAATTGATGAAATTCACACACGCTGACTCAACTTCTGAGAGCTTTGGAGGACTAATGAGAAACTATGGCCAGGAAAGAGGAGTGAAAGGACGGAGAAAGCGGGTAAAATCGGAGTGAATCTGAATTATTTTCACAGACAAAAGCATCGTTGTTGTTTTAATTTGCGAATGCGGAAGTTCTGTGACATCACAGTGTGGTCGGGTTGTCCCTGATGTTAAAAGGTTCAACCAGGGGGTGGAATGGCGGGACACTCATTAGGCCTGTGTGACGAGGATTACATTAAGACAGTGACCAAGCACATATCCAACTTTCTGCCTCCGAACATGGGTCTTTGCCCGTGTGTTTAAATGGGAGGCTGCGATGCCCCCCCCATGAACTCATATCGACCTCCTGACATGCAGAAACACCACTGAAATTTTGCCCCCACCACAGAGTTGTTCTACCAAACTCAATACTCCTCATTTCACAGAACACACTGGAGATTTTATCATCCGCTCTCATCTTCGCTCTTCCTCCGTCTGTCCCCCTCCTCATGCCGCCTTTCAACCCCCAGAGCGGGCTCTGACTGTGGGGGTGAAGGAGAGCAGAGAGGCCCCTCTGTCTGCTGCTTTATTCTCTGTCTCATTAAAACAGTGAAGCTGTGTTCAAACCGGGGCTTAAGGGCCAAATGAGAAGGAATGTGCATATGTGTTTAAGTCCTTATGCACACAGAGCTCCACTGTACAGAATGCCTGATGCACCATGCCTGAACTGTTGTTTCGTGCCTCTCTTTTCTGACTTAAATGATGCAGTTAGTGTGCCTCGCTGGATTTTGTGTGCTGCAACATGTTTCTATTCTTTAAATGTCCCACACCAGACACCTTTTGTTCTGTTTTTTGGGCCAGCGCTGTTTGAGGCTTTCATCGTGCTGCTGTTTCCCTCCTTTTCATCTTTTATCCTGCCCCTTTATTATGTACGGCAATTTCTAAAGTGTGCTGTCTCACCGTCCCACACGCTGCACGGAGCTAAAACTCTCGGTCACTCCTCCCTCCTGCTTGCAGGCTCACAGGCAGGTTGGAAAAATTCAGGTCTGGCTAACGCTGCTAATGCTGCTGGTGTGGTGTCAAAGTGTCAAATGAAACCATCTGGGTGTTGAGCACATAAAGGTCGCTCACACCAAGTTGCTGTGAATGCGCATTTACATGGAAATGAAAATAATCTTCCCTTTGTTGAAAGTCGTTAAAGACTTCATGACACCACTTGGCCAAATGCTTGTGCACATTAGAGTTGGGTTGGGTTTTCAGTGTGTAAGTTTCGATGCTCTGGCCCTACAGATTAATCTATTACTATGGAGTTGCTGTCTTTGTTGTCCTCCTCCTGCTGATCCAGTGCCCGAGCTGGATGGCTGCTGCTGCTGAGGAAGCTCAGAGTTGGCCGGGAGGTCTTAGCAGGAGGAGCTCCCAGTGATGAAGAGGAAGCAGAGGCGGCGGCAGAGGCAGAGGGCAGCGGAGCCACGGTGGCCCTGACCTTGCTGTTAGCTCCATGCTGACGCCCGTGGTTTTGTAGCTGAAGGGAGACACACAAATGCTGTGATTTCAGTCTTGAAAATAACTTTTGCTGAATAGTTTGAAAATTAAGAGAAGAGGCTATTTTTTTTTTACATTTGACTTCTAAGAGTCGACCAAGAGCAAAAATGATGAAGACTAAACAGAGCTGGACCTCCTATAAAAGTTAGGAAGGCTTAAACTTTATGTGTCATGTCAGGGTTAAAGCAAAAATAAGAACATGAACAAAAAAAAAAAGCAGAGTGCTGAGCGGACTATTTGCATTCAGCGGCCTTATCAGCCCGATGACTCACACATCTATGCACACTCGGCTCTCTGTGAGCCTCAGCTGATGCCATGTAGTAATGTGAATGGTTCAAATGTTGGTTATTGTGAGATGTTGTTTACGCCAACAACCCAGTGTGTTTACCGGCACCACGAGGTATGTTTTCACTGTCCGGTCCGGACAGAAACGCTGCCACATTCTGTGATATTTGGATCCTTAGCTGCCAGTACCTTTCTATTACAGTTTTGGATTAAGTGTGCATTCTCAGAAGTTGTGAGTAATTGTTTCTCACTGAAGCTTGACGAAACAAAAGATTGCAAAACAAACAAAAACCTTTTTGGGGCACATTTGAACCGTAACTTCTATTTTTGAAGGTTTCTTTCCACACTGTTGCATTGCGGCTCTTGTCTCATGCATTCACTGAATTGTTTAGGTACACTTTGTGGTAAGGCAACTTTTTTATGTGAATTTCCCCACTTCTGTTTTGACTTTACAGTCCGTCTTCGGTTCTGTGTGATGACCAGGGCCCAAGAAGTGGCGGTCATGGCTCCATTGGCACTACTTTGCCCTCCACAAGAAAAGGAACAGCCAACTTGACCCACAGGGAAGGCCACTCACAGCATTTAAAAATCTGCATTATACATATTTAGCCATATACAAAATGTCTTGTTTTACCACAGTTATGACTTACTTCAAATATCAATCTGTATCACAATAAATGTTACACAAAGGACCTGATATATTAGGGCTAAAATTCTAAACAGAGCATGAAAACCAGGTTATGCAGCAATGAAACAGTGTTTTGCAAAAAAATACTGAGAAACTTGCAAATATGATACAGTGAATGTATGTCACATCAACCTGAACCTTTAGAAATGTCTGTTAAACTATGTCCGTGAACTGCGCGCTGCCATCTAGTGAGTATGAAAGGAAGTCAGAATGTTTAACCTGCTGTGGTTAATAATCGACCTGTTCTGCTCTCTGCTGCCAAACAGCTCTGGATGTATGTAATGAACTTCCTGTATTTCATGCAGCACACAGTGACCTTTACACTGCTGTGCTTACCTGTCTGGGCTGTCGGCTGACTGAGCTTCTGGGAGTCTCCAGCGTCTGTGGCTGCTCTCTGTGGGCGGCTGGTGCCTGGAGCCTGAAATCACCAGCAGTGCCTTTAATGCAGTTGGATCAGGTTGCTATCTTTGTTGAGGTGCATTATTAGCTTGTTACGTCTTTCATATTTAATCCCATGCTCAAAGGTTCAAACAGGATGTGGGCACACTGGTCCGGTTCCTGCTCTGCGACACCTGGCGCTGCTGACCTGTATGGGTATCGTGGCTGTGAGAGCAGGCTTTTGCTCCTGAGGTGCTGATAGAGGTTACTGCTCAGAGACAGTGGGTTCAACACAAACTCCTCATCCAGCTGAGTGAGACAGCCCTGACACACACAGAAAACACAAGTTACTCAAGATCAACAGGACCATTTGTAATATGGCCAGATTAACCACATAGTGGCTGAAATAGTAGTAGAAGGCAAAAATGTAGGTTTATGATGATGCAATAACTGTTGTCCATACTGAGAAAGAGATCTCTGATGTTGTTCTTGGTATCTTTCAGAATCAGTTCTTTATTTAGTGCTCTGAAAGCTTCATTACCAATGACAACGTGGTGCCTTTACTTCCCACATCTGTTCAGTTTCCTCTTTCAGCATTTAAGAAAGAGACATGTGTTCCTTCTTCCTGACATTGCTACCACATAGAGTTACAACATCGATCAGTACTGCCCCCTTCTGTATTCTTCCAACCACCACAATCCCTGGTCGGTTAGCCATCACCTGTTTGTCAGTCCCCCTGTCCCCCAGGATCTGTCCCTCCCCAGCCCCTTTGGAAGCATCTCCCATTTTGAATTTGGGACTTCAAATCCACACTTGGCCCTGATGTTTTTGTACACTACTCTGCTCATTACATCCTGCCATGACCTGGTATTTATCTGAGAGCCTTCTTGCAGCAGGCTGACCTGCTAAACCAGGGCGACCCTGTTCTTGAGCTGTCATGATTACTGACTCCATACCTTCAGGCCCACCCTTTTACGTCACTGGTAAAACTTCCTTATATCAGTCACTTCTCTTTTTCCTCCTCTCCTCAGCTTGGATTCAGCAGCCTGAAGCACTCAATCTGAGGCCCATCGCTGTGGGCTATTTTCCTTTGTCTTTGTTTTTTCATGCTGGATAGTGGCTCTAACACTCACAAGGTCCTCACATGGTTTCCCTCTTCCCACTTACTGTACAATCTCAGGTTGCTGGAGCTTCCTTGGCAGGGTGGACTTTTTTTTCCAGCTGACTCTCAAGGGCCTGCACTACTCTTTTAGGCCCCCTTAATAACACTGCTTCTAGAATCATCCAAATCAGTTCCTGTGTCAGCACATCTACAGGGAATTTGTCAGATGAAAGGTAGATGACTCATTTCAACCTCTGGAAGAAGAAAGGTCCTTTAACCTGTACAGTCTGCATGGCAGAAGGTGCTGGGTCCTGAGCTGACGTGGGCAGTGAGCAGGGCAGCAGCAACTCTCTGGAGACAACTGGCTTCAGGAGAAGGGACAGAGATGGGGAGGGCTGCAGGATATAGTGATAATACACACCTGCGTTGGACACAGACACAGAGCCTTTGAGTGCACACGCAAAGCCAAAGAAAGCACAGGACTTTATTCCACTCAGCACAGACCTGAGCCTCCAGCTGTAGACCTCTGATCAGACTCCACCTGCACCAAAAGGAACAAGCCACGACTCTAAAAGAAGCAAACAAAAACAAACCAAAGTTGTGAAAAATAATAGGAATTATGATTTTGTTTTCAGAGTTTATCCTAATTAAATTTCATTGAGATCCCTCTGTGCCAAATAGTACAAATATCACAGTGGATAAGGCTGGAACAAAGAGATACTCTGTTTTTCTTTATGATATTGGAATGATGAAGTAGTCCAATTCACCATGACGTCAATTTGCTCTGTAGCAGCTTTAAAGTTAGTGTTAACATTTCCAAAAGGAAGCAGATTTCCAAACCAAAAATTAGACTGGCAAAAACAAAGCATTACATGATCATGAAAGACACCCTATGATTACCAGACAGAATAGAAAATGACAGTGTTTGTTGCTAAAGCTCAAAATATCAATTCAATCATTAAAAAATGTTTACACACTCTCAGAGTGTGGCAAAGAGCATGGAACAAGCTGTGATTGGCCTCCATCTCATCCCAGTCCAGCTTCCAGCAGGTGGTCGGGCGGACCACCAGCGGCAGGCCGTACAACACGCTCTCACACACTCCTTCAGCACGCAGCACCCTGCAAACACACATACACACCAAAACTGGCAGGCGTAACATGATAAATTGACAGATGTTGGTAAGAATATGCGACCAGTTACTGGAAACTCAGGTTTAAAATATTTTTCATTGCAGAAAACCGCAGGATGCCAACACATGACATCATGATTGGAGACACAGAAAGTGACATCATCCCAATCTAATGGGATCATATTTATAGGGTGACTGGTGCTTTGTTTAGGTGCGTCTGCAGTCATGTGCATGTAAAACTTACATATAAGGTACAATAACTTATCAGACTTCTAAACAAACACGCGCACTAACACAGAACTACAGTTGTCCTTTTGCCTGAAAATGCAAAAGTTATGCAAAGCAGGGATGAAGTTAACTAATGCAAATGACACCTCAGTCTCTGCTCTGTCATCGGAACCAATGTGTGTGTGAGTGTTTGTATCTGGGTCAAAATAGCATCAGCTTCTGGACATGGTGAGCTGTTTTCTGCTGCTCCATCAGTCTGTTATGAGTCACTGAAACTGTTAAAAAAATGTTGATACAAGTACGATTCATTCATACGAGCAAATGAAAATGAAATCAAAGAAGTAAAAATGCAGGCCTTTTCATATTCAACTCATCATTTAGGTATAACAATGCAGATATTGCAAATTTGTCATTTACCTTGGCACCAGTCTGAGGTTATTAAACCACAGTTCAATCAGTTTTTTTAATTACTCTCTCTAAATACATCAGACGCAGAAGTCAGAACCCATCTTTTGGATTCTAATGTCTAATACTTAACTCGTTTTGTTTGAGAAAGTAGCTAAAATTTCTATACATTTTTGGAGAACACTGTATGTATGCTTTGTGACCCCAACATTGAGCAATGAATTCAATGGACCTGAACAAAGATTTTCTTATATTTTGACATTTTTGTTCCAGGCTACGTTTCTTATGCTCCAGTTTATAAATGGAAGACTAGAAATGTTTAGAGCTAGCTACAAATTTCCTCTAAGTTGTTGATACTTTGTGATATTTTCAGCATCAGAGCAGAACAAAGCCTGCTCTGATACCATCAGAGCACCCTGCTTTCAGACAGCAGTCATTCATAGACAGGCTACCGTACATGCAGGCACAGGGGCTACGCACAGACCCCCTCCCACATTTTTAGCGGTCTAAACATCAAGGAAGAGTTGCTGTGTAAAAAAAAGGAAGGGAAAATGTTCTATCTATGCCTGTTTATCAAAACATAACTAAAAATCATAGTATTCATTTGCATTTATGTTTATCTCTTCACAGGATGTTTCAGATAAGCAGAAAAATGTGAACTAGAAGCCTTTCTGGGTGGTTTTCTTGCCTCAAACACTAAGACCCTCTCTTACTTGATCGCTTTCAGCCTCTGTGGTGTAGGGCTTTGATTGGCCAAACCCTTTATGATTGGTAGGAAATCTCGAATGCTCTCAGTCTTCACTCCCAGGCTGGGGGTCAGGGGGACGAGGGCGGGGCTTATCAGTCGCTCCTGCATGTCACACTTCAAGCACACTGTCATTACAGATTGACAAAGAATATTATGGATTAAACATAATTCCCACCCTATTATGATTTAAATAACCAGTGAAGCTAAATGTCTAGCCTGGAATGGGATTGTCAGAGGGGCTTGGCAGCAGGAGGTGGAGCTGCTCTCTGTCTCCTCCCTGCTCCTGAAGCCACGCCTTTAACACAGTTTCCATGGCAAACACGCTGTTCTCCACTTGCTGCAGGTCAACCTCCATCCCCAACGTCAAAGAGTCTGCAGATATGAGCACACAGAAACCAGTTTGAGCATCTGTAAGACTGTGACAAAGAGTTTGAAGACACTCGTCTTCAAACTGATTCATTTTTTAATCAGAGAAGATAAATCCTAGGATGGACTTGTACTTATATAGTGCTTTTCCAGTGAAACTGACCACTCAAAGCGCTTTAAACTACATGTAATTCAACGGTAGGTAACTTGGGGTCCAGAGACTCTTCTAAATGCTCCTCTAAATTCTAAAGTTTGTCCAACTCAGCATGCAACTGAAGCAAAGATTTGTTTCCCACCAGATGGCAGCAATGTGCAGCAAATCTTTCAAACGGCAGCAAGCTCAGATACCAAAGGTTGACGGCATTAGAGGGCCTCAAAGGCTTCAGGATGACAGGTGCACACACGGACGTCATGGTGAGAAGAAGTAGAATTATTTCAGCTATTTCAGAAAACAGAAGTTGCAAGAAAAGATAACTTCTCTGCATGAATTTGAATATTTGTCTTGTATGTAAAGATATCTAGTTACAGTTCCACTGCCTCATCCAAAAGAAGAAAAAAAATGCTTATCATTCTTTGCCCACTCTTTTCCACTTATCCTTGCAAGATACAGGAAAAGAAACCCTGTAGCCCTGCATGATCCATATCTTATGTTCTTTATCTGCTCTCATCCCCCAATGTCTGTTTATTAGTGCAGACTAGACACAAACCCTATGAAGTCACCCCCTCCCGCTTTTCTTGGTCCCTTAGCTTTCTGTTTAATAGTTAATGACCTATCAGGAGATAACTAATGGGACAAGTGGGGGAACAGAGGACCAGGAGGTTGACAGAGGGGAGGTTAAGTTGGGGATGGAGAAGAGAAGATGGATGGAAAATAGTTAGACTCTCCTCGCCTGGTAGGAATTTCAATTTCTTAAAGCAAACTGAAATATGTCATAGCTCGTTCCATCTATCTGTCACATGCTGTACACAAGCTTTTTTTAATTGTGGGCCCAAGATGTGTGATTTAGATATAAGCTGCTCAACTGGTGGGGCGGACTTATGTTCGGTGGTTTTCTGCTAATGGTCGCTTGTGGTCTGATCCTTGACAAAATGAGGGCAAGTGGCATAAAGGCTGAGAGAGAAAGAAGATTATGAGCCAAACAAAGCATATGCTAATGACAAGTTTTAATCTAATGTGCTGAAAAGAGTGGAGTCAAAATGTCTTGCTTTTGCTCTAAAAAAATCTAATGCTTGGGGTCAGCAGCATAATAAAAGCATGAGAGCTGCATCCTAGTGGGGAAGGGCTGCCCTGAAAAAGGCAGAGAGAGTGGAATAAAGGGAAGAGATGACTCTACATGAACTCCTGCACAAAACGAACAAAAGAACAGTACAAAGACATGCAACGTCAGAGGAAGAGAAATATGAAAGAAAGGTAGGACGGTTGGACTCTTGCATTGATAGAAATGGTAATGGAGAGTCAACAGAGAATTCTCAAGAGATGGACATAGATGGAGGAAAGTAGGTTGTAGGGAATCGATCGCCGTTCCCACTAATAATGTCAGCCTGGAGAGCAGGAATGGACGGAGGGGGAGACAGAGTAAATCAGATATAGATGGAATACGGCGGGAATGGTGGGTCTTGGACATGCAGAGCAAGACCAGGAGGAGGAAGTAGTGTAGGTGGATGAAGATGAGATGGAAGAGATAGATGGGTGTGGTGGGTGATGGATGAGGAGCCCTGAGTCAGCAGTGCTTGGAATTCGACCACTGAGCGTGCATGTGCTTGCATGTGCCTGTAAAAGGGAGATACAGACAAAACGGAAGAGGTGCATTGCCTCTCGAAGTGGCACAAATAACTATTTCCAGAGTAATCCATCACAGACTGAGGAGAATAGGTGTGAGTAGTTAACCCCGATGAGTGTGTTGGGAGAGATGGTAAAGAGCTGAAGCAACCACGCTGTCGGCCCCTCTCCTGTGGGTTTATCTGGCCTCATGAAGAGGAACGTGTTTACAGAACTAAATCCCTGTACAGATGCCTCCTCAGTCTCTGCTGAGTTCATTAAGCATGTGTTTACTTCAGGTATGCTAGAGCTGCAAAAAAAAAGTATTTTCTATTACACCAATCCTCCCCATCAAGATCTGTTAAATAATGAGCCAGAGCTAGTGACCCATCCCTCTGATCTACAAGTCTAATTGTGCTCCGGCATCTCATTAGGATCCACGTGCAGGTGTGTGAGGATCGGGGAAACTAACTGTGGCGTGCATGCTGAGGAAAGCATGTTTGGATGGTGGTCAAACTTCACTAAACACGTGAGTATGCATCCATCTTTGACAATTTTCAGAATAGTAATGGCAATTAAAGAAAAACTTTATTGAAAAGAACTATGTGTAATGTGAAAGACTTTAATTTGATGACTGAAATGTTAACCCTAAAATACCACAAACTTCAGTTTCACATACGGCATCTTTGCTTTGTAAACTGGAAAGAGGGGAGATGACTACATTAGCAATCTACTGTTCTTCCTCCTCGTCTCTGCTGGTTAACCTCCTCTTCCTCTTCCATGCTCGGTAATGTTTCCTTTTATCAGTGCATTAGGGGGAGTGCGCCATGCAGATGGCCTTTGATGAATTCCACATTTGCTTGTGCGTTTTAAGTAATGACACTAATGGTTTACAAGAAGAAAAAGCCGAGCTCTTCATATCTTCATAACTCTGTTCTCTATCAGAGATAAGCATTTTGTTTTAGGTATAATGGACAGAATGACTAATGGAGGGGATTCTCATGTAATTTTCCAGCAAAGACTTTCCCCCTCACAAACAGCACAGGGGGAGGTATTGGTAGAACAACTTCAAAGCCAAATTTAATATAAATAGCATGACATATATTTTTCAACACTTACACAGTTATTTGGAATGATCAACCATTTTTTATGATTCCCGTTAATTTTTTTGCGGGTGAATTTGTCTATTTTTATTTATGTGTCCCAGTAGTGTGAATTCTACCATCCCAATGCATCCCGTTGATGCAAACTTCACAATGTGCTTCTATATATAAAGAAGAAGTTGATGAATTTCCTTCTGTGGAATTTCCCTCTGACATCAACATCTCACTCACAGCCACACTCTGTCCTTGCCTGTCAGCATGTCTGTGAGAACATTAATGATGAATGGCTCATTGATGTAGCTAGAGAGGATGACAAATAGGACATTGATCATCTGCTCTAAAACAAGGCTCATCAGCGAGTGGCTGTGTGACATAATAGCCTCAAAGTTACTTTTATGAAAGCCATATGATCAATGGGACATTTAAAGCTGACAGACACTCATAAAAAACATAAGGATGAGAGGAAAGAGTGGCTGTTATAAGGTTGTCCGAGAAGAGATGGAAAAAGATCTGTTTTAGAGGGTTGATCCACACAATATCCTAATTAAAAAGTGACATATCCTTGTTTAAAGACTTACTTCAGATAAACACAAAGCTCATTTGGATGTTAAATGAAGTCCATGCATTGAGCCAAGAGTGAGGGATATATTCAATGCAAAACATTTATTATCATGTTTGTATGAAGCTCTGCTGAGTAGTTTGAAAAAAGTGAAATGGGGCAAAAATGGTTAGTAAACGCAAAATGAAATGAACTCCAAAGGCGCAGTGAGCTAAGCTAACACTAAATGATGGGGGACAGGAGGTGTTGTCATCCTCTGTCCATCTGTAGGGGAAAAGATGACGTCTACTGGGGATGGGAACGACCTAAATAAATGGTAATTGGGTCGTGACTCTGACATTAATGACTCCTGATGCAGCAGCCACAACTTAGAAGCCTGAATCTCCACACAACCTCTTTTTTAAGTGAGGAAAGCTTTTGGACAGGAAGTGAAACATCTTAAATAACCAAAAGCAAACTTTCTATTAAGATCACCACGAGAGCCTTGGGATACCTCAACAGATGCTGCTTAAGGATGTAAAAGACAAAATGAGATTGTTCTTTGCCTTCATTTTCTAATGTTTTCTTACTTAAACATCTAGTGTGGCCCTCTTCTCCTGAGAGTGCTCAAAGCAGAACAAGGATATGATTAACAGCTGTGAAACTCCCAAAGGAGTTGCTTTACTCTTATTTCTTCTTCCTCTTTGGCTAAACCCTTTACAAAGCATCTGTTGTTCTATGCAGCACACAAAGAAAAGATGAAACTGAAAAGTATTGTTTGGGCTGGACAAATATGTATCTGCAAACCACGACTGATGTGAAAAGCTCAGTCAGCACACCATTTGTTTGAAATCCTTTGTCTGCCCATTCTGTAGATCTATATTGGTTGAATTAAGGTCAAATTGAGCTTATTAGAAAAAAAAACTCCCTGTCATTTAACTGGAGAGGAACTGTAAAAAAGCTTAAGTGTTGTGGCAGCTTAGATAAAGAATTGTGTGCGTTTTGGTGTCTGTTTGATGCAAAGTAACAAAGCCACTTTCGCTGAGAGGCTGATATGCTCCAAATCCTGGTGTACACAGAGCTGCTGGTCTCCATCTGTGTGACCACAAGCTGTTCTGTTAATACAAACGTGTGAACAGCCTGACCTTGGCAATGAGTGCATGTGCCTGCAACACATAATTCAATTAATGTTACAGGAAAAAGCCCAGTTCCTCACTGGTTCTCCTCTGCTTTGATCCAGAATGATGGTTCTGTGCAGTAGTGGCGTTTTGTGTGCGTGCATACATCAGGAGGTCTGGGAGGGGTTTCCTCTCAGCACCTGGGTGCTGCCACACATTTAACCCGACAAGCTGACTGTGATGGAAAATGAGCCAAAAGGGGGGGAGGGAGGGAAATAGAGAAAGAGACGCAGCAGGATAAAATAAAGCTGTGCTGAAAGACTTCAAGTGCTTAGTTGTAACAGCAGCTGAGAATCAAACGCTTGAAGGAAAGTAGTTTTTTTTTAAAAGAAGGTGTGAGACAGCAATGTAAGAATGGTATATTTGAATGCCCAACAGGTGCAGAATTAACACACGACTGTGGAGCCTTTCACACTGAACTGTTATGATCCTTTGTAGGGTTTGGAGGAAGAATAGTTGCTGACAGGAGAAAGAATGCCACAAAGAATAAAATGGATCGGCAGTCAAATGACGAATAATGCACAGCACAGCCCTGCGGTTGTTTATGAAGCTCAAAACTACTGTCACTGAAACAAAGTGAAGAAAAGATATGACCACGTGATGTAAGAAAGCTTGAGATGAGCACATCTTCAATGCACAATATGTGTTTCTCCTCTGCAAGAAATATGACTCAATCCGAGCCAACAGGATGAATGCCTGACTCCTACTTCGGTAAATCTGGGCTGTGAGCAAGTGGATAACAATCTTCCTTTCAGGGGATGGAAAAAAAAAATCACAGTCATTATTGCTGCTCCTAAGTAGATTTGTGGCATGTGTGCTAATCTGAAAGCAACTGTGTGAGGAGCAGAAATGGCCTCGGTGGTCTAAAGGAAGCAAATAAAGAGGTGGAAAACACTTCAGAAACGAGACTGTATTACTTGTTCAAGGTGGCAGCTCCAGAGATAAAAAGCACACAGTACAGACACGGCACAGTGTAGCAGTTAATGCAGTTACATTCATGTATTAGGTCATTACCAGATGAAAAAAGCTTAGGCTGAAATTTTGTTTCTGAGTAAAGTTTATCATCAGCAAATTATTTGAAAAGTACAACTTGTCACTATGTCATAAACATTTGATAGCACAAGAAAGATCAAAGAAAAAATGATGTGGAGAGACATGACAGTGCATAGAATCATTCTTCTTTCTCCCAAAAACAGGCAGAAAATGGAGGCAGCGGAGGAGGAGAAAGCAATTAGGTAGCTGGAGAGAGAAGAGAAGGAAAATTCCTGCTATCTCTCTGCTTTGCTTTGATGGAGTTTGGCGGACTGTGAAGAGGGGTATGATGAAAAGAAAAGTGAAATTATGAGAGAAAATGACATTGGTGAGGACCACACACGTGTAACACCTATGCAAGAGCACGCAGACACACACAGGTTACACAAAACAGCACAAAGATGTTCCTTGGGAGCTCTGAGCGAGTCTAAAAAAAGAGGCAGTAAGGACGGATGGAGAATTAAAGGAGATGTAACATTCTACTGTCCTTTGTCTAGTCAGAGACCGATTCAAGAGTCTCTTATGGGGTGGAAGATTGGCAGAGCTATTTGTCCAAGCTGTGAGTCTGCTTATCTGCTGCTTCCACTTTTAGCTCAGAGGATTCAAAGGAAACAAAACAAAACACAAACATTAGATAAAATTGTACCACGAAGGAGCAAAGCCTGAAGCTCTGCGTTTCAGAACAAATTGTGTCGATAAATTGTCTACCATCCGGCCCTGCTTCAGAGGGGATGTAGCTCAGTGGTAGAGCGCGTGCTTTGCATGTATGAGGTCCTGGGTTCAATCCCCAGCATCTCCACTTTTCAGTACAATCACCATTTATGATAATTAAGTGCGCTTATTATTAAGATTCATTCCCAGTTTCCTCCAGCAGATGGAGAAGATCGGGATAGAGGACCTGCATGCAACACCATGACAACCATTCCATTGGTGGAAAGCTATTAGAAAGCTAAAGTTAGATGTTAGGTCAATGTTCTCTAATCTATGACTCTTCCAACATTATGTGCAATGAAAATGAGCAGGGAAAGGAGCTGTTACTTTTTCTCTGCATTGACACAGAATGTCTGCAATTGTGCCTCAGATTAAAAGGACTTCATGCTGCTCGAAAACTCAACTCTGCCTGCTCACACTGAATAGCGAGCTGATTTCATGCTGGCACAAAGCTGGTGGAGGGGCACGGGCTCTGAACCAGCACCAGAACTGACTCGTCAAAAATAGGTATTCTCTGTGGAACCCAAGCATGGCTGTGTGTGTGTGTGTGTGTGTGTGTTTAGGGTGTGGGGGCGGGGAATAAAGATTACCTCAAAGCTTAACCAGAAAACCAATAAAGAAGTGTATTGATGTGGTGCTGATGGGTGTGCTGAAGCTAAAATGTGATGAGAAAATAACTCCCATAATTTGAATGCATGTCAAAATATGATGATAGTTTTTATTCAGCTGTTTGAAAAGGATTTACAGACAGCTTTGAGAGGCAGAAGCCATGCAGAATGATGCCTAACCAGCATAAAAGCAGACAAATGCAACAGCGCATGGATTTGCATGCCAATGATAAATATACAGTCTGAAGAAACCCAGAAGAACCAAGAAAATATGCACACAAATGTGTGAAAAGGCTCATATAGTTGAGCTTAATTTACACATTTATAAATCATATCATTATCAATGAGAGTATCATGGAAATATGTATTAACATGTTATTCTAATGAAAAGAGATGGGTAATTCATTTCTATTTGTCATTTCCATGTGCTTTCACTGATAACTAAACTTACGATAAAGAGAAAAGCAAATTGCATTCCCATATCAAACTGGAAAGCGTTCAGTGGAAAAGCTTTTGCATAAAATGAGTTTGGTTAAAAAAGCACAATTATTATGAATCACCTTCCAACCATCAATCCATCCTGACGCTGTTTGCTTGGAGGCATTTATTCTTTATGAAGTGCCTTCCTGCTTACGAGGGGTTTAGCTGTTGAATATTGCAAATATGGCCGTGTGTGTCCCATAACGACACGTGTATTATGTAACAGACTTTTAAGGCTGCGACTGTTTGCTGAAGCTGAGCATTAGATGAGGACAGAACATTTCTCACCGGGTTCAATTTAGTTACATAAGTAAACAGACTGATTATACACAGCACATGGAAGCCACATTCACCTGTTTGAATTGAACCCCCTGCACTACACAGTATTCCTCTGTATCTTTAAACAGGAATGCTCCTTTTGTTGTTTTTTTTTACATGTATGGTAGCAGCATCAGTGTATTGTTAAGAGATTATTATTCATCTAAGGACTTAATAATATCCCTTACATTATCCCTTTCTACCTGCTAAAGAATCATGCCAAAACCCAGACTGATGTGTAATTTAAAGAGGGAGGGAGTTAAGAGGTGCACGTTGGAGAGACTGGCTGTCACACAGAAACACTTATGCTGGATCCATATATTCTACTATCCCTCATTAATTTAGTCAGCACATAGCCATTATCTATGATTTACTGTGCCACAGTCTGAGTAATCATTTACAATAATTAGCTCTTTAGAAATACCAGAGACACATTGGCCTTTTTGGGATGGTGTAATATAGTATTTGAATGAGTATACGAGTAAATAAGCATGTGGATGAGCTGCTGCCCATCAGCAGATCTGCAGTGCATTAGTGATTAAACCAGTGAAAAGTCTGTTGTGACAAAGTCTCAGCACCATCTCCCTACTGCTAAACTCTACATTTACACAAGACAACACTGGTAAAGGTTCAACAAAAACTGGATTCTTCACACATATTTCCGTTCGCCAATAACTAATTTCCCCTCTTAAAAACATTTTCGAACTCTTCATTCAGTTCTTACATTGATCCAGAATTCTGTTTTAAACACAAAAAAAAACAGGGCACTTAGCAAGCGACTGCCAGCCAAAATGATTTTAAAAATTCATCCCACTCTGTCTTCATTGCAATTTGTCTCTTTTAACTCCATAAAAAATGTATTCCGTGAACTGGTTTTGCACATCTCACTTTATGTGACGATATATTGTTACCCCGCCCAATTCCTCTATTGTAGTGCATCCAATGGAACGGCTCTGTCCCTCTTTCTCTCACACAGATGCACATGCACAGATAAAAAAAAATATAATGTTATGTAATGTAATGTTATACACATGTGCACAAGCCTGATTTCCACTCTAATTTTTTGAACAAAAATGAAGGACAAATTTAACTAATGAATAAATAAACGTGAGGATTACCATCGGAAGTCTGCTCATGCAAAATCAGCAACGGTCGGATGACTTTTAACGGCTGATTCGTCTGCAGCGACTGAATACACACAGCCTTTGTATTGAGACTATCGGGAGGAACATAGTAAGGCAAACAAGATTTTCTTAAGCAACTTCTGGGAGCCTTAAGAGGCACATTATTTAGTCTTGTGAGAGTAAATTGAAATGACATTTGAATATTTGGATAACCTCATGAACAATTATTTCACAACTATCAGGCATGGCCGTGACCTATGGCTGTTTATTTATGGCACAAGAAATTAAGAAACAATTCTTTACTGAAGCTCAACGAGTAGTAACTAGCCATTTCCCCCATGCCTTATCTTATCAGTGTAAAAGGAGAGGTATTGTGAACCTAAAAGAAAAAAACCGCCTGGCAATTTTGGTGTAAGAAAAGGTCATTGAAGGGCACCCTTTGTGTTTGTTGCATCATTTATCATTTCAAATGGCCTCGGAAATACATTTTGTATTTCTGGGAAATTCCATGGCCACAGCATTAACAGTTCAACGCTCCTTTAGACTCATAATCCTCTCACACTGCACAGATAAAACCACATATGTCATCGTCAAAACTAGAACGGAACAGACAATATACACAACGCATCCTAACGGTGGTGGAGGAACCAACATCGTGTTCCAGCAACCACGATTTTCTGAACAACAAAAGGGTGCAGTCCACTGTCAAACTCAATCATTATCTATCACAACATGTCTCCACAGTTCTATTTCAAACATGTGAATAGCATGAGGCTCCCCTATGGATGTAGAGTTGGGACACAGCAGTGACATTTTCCTTTAGAAACGGTGTAAAAGCTGTGAGAGCAAATGAGCAAAACAAGTTTGCCGGCAGTGTTATATAAGAAAAAAAATTGTTAGGAAAGTAGACTTACAGCATAAACTTCTGAAAAACACTTAAAACCAGACATTTCCTCCACTGATACAGATGATTACATATCTCTCAACATTTCAGATGGGGATTAAATTCTTCTCTTTTAGAATTTTCCTCACTTTTCTTCCCCCTTTGTATAATTTCTCTTCCTCTCCACTTTCGTCACTCATTTTCCTCTCCTTCAGTCCATTTATAACCAAATCACACTCAACATCTAAACCGCCGTGTAATTACAAAACTATTACATATGATTATGGAGGTTAGGCTCCCTTGGAGTAGTGACAAATGTTTGGCTTGTTTTCTGGGAATCGTGATAGTGGTGGCTGATGTCTGGCATGTTATAAACAGGGCAAGCAGAGGCACTGCAGAGTCCTCAGTAGGAAGAGACGATCGTTAGAGCACACACAGAAAGAAAGTGAAAGGTGGGGGTAGCTGAGTACTTCTTAATGTTTCCTGTTGCTGGCTGAAATGAAGTGCGGTTATCTGCATGTAGTGCACTTCCCCAGCTGTGTGTAAAAACCGTGCTAAGCCTCTGGGCTGCATGTGCTCTGATTCTGAGTTTCTGTATGTGCTTTATCTCCAGTACCTTCATTCTCCGAGGCTCCGGGTGAAGGAGCGTCCTGTCCCCAGTCACCTGCACCACAGATCTGCACAACCAGGAGCCGCCTCAGTGACACCAGGTCAGCGTCTTTAAGCCCCGCCTCCAACAGATGAACAATGCTGCGCCCCGGCTGACTGGTCACCACGGTAATCTGCAAAGAGAGCAGCACGCCAGAAACGGCTTGAGTAAAGGACAGATGCAAATGTCTCCAATGAACTCCCGAACTGCAGTGTGTAAAAGGAACAAACAACAGCAAAAACTTAGACCAGGACATAAAGCAAAAGATAAATATTTTCTAAAGTAAAGCTCAGTGTCTCATTTTCATTGCAAAGTCATTCTTGAGGCCTCGCTTTTAGGTCAAAAAGGAAAATGAGGAGCACAACTGACGCACTCGATTCAGGAATGTGAGACATGCAGTGTTGGTCAAACAGAAGAAACGAACTCAATGTGGAACAAGACAAAAAGTCAGCAGTCATGATAACAAAGAATCACTCTGTGGAAGCTATGAAACAGTTGACATGTAATGAATATTCAGACCGTCTTCACAGCATTTTTTGGCCATATTTGTATTTCTCAGTGTATCCTGTGTGCCTGCTTATTATGCTTTGTTGAAATGTTCGTGCAGCTTGATCAACCCTCACAACAAATACCCTCATCCTCATTTGTATTATTATCAAGTCACTTTGATGTTCCTCGCCACAACTCTTTCCTAAAAGCTTTTCTGTCTTCAATCACTGCAGCTGGCTTCATAAAAGACAGGGATCCAGAGATGGACGGCATACTTCACCACAACAAAGCCTTTTTAGTGAGTGACTGTTAGATTTGTGATGTACTGCAGGGACACGACTCGCAGGACATCATTCAGTTACTAAACCGATTACATGATGTCAGGCCCAGTGCCCCGGTGGCCGTAACACAGTCAAGCTATATGTGATGTTATTAATGGCACCAGCACCTTTGGCAACTCTGTTCAATTTAATAATCTATTATACTCTAAACAAAAACCAGATTGCTGCCGTTTGAAGGATACTTCTTGTCATAGATATGGATTGGAATCTGCCATTCATGGCCAGCATCTTAGCTAATGAATAGCTTGGTGACAGCATGCTCCTTTAATCTGCTATTATAAAAAAAACAACTCCTCCTCTCTTTTCTCTGTTTTCTTTCAGCTCTGCATCCTAGATATGTCCACATCAACTCTTTCTGGATGAGAAGTCTTAATCGAGGCGTAACTGGAGCTTTTTAAAGCCCCTTCAAGAATTTTTTGCATAAAGCTGCATGGAGTGGAGGTGGTTCGATGTCTGTAAATAAAGATTGCTGTTAAAACAGTTTAAAGACTTTTTAGTGACAAAAATGATTTGATTGTACTGTAAAGAAAACTTTAAAATGGAAGGACACCAAATAAGTTTCCTGAAGTATTCACATGCCTAATGGGAGGAAAAAAGATTCTGTCAGCTTGATGTGAGCACACCAATAAATGACACAGATTTGTTTTCAGTAAATGATGATCATAATAGTTATTGATGTACTCTGGTTTTTGCAACTGACTGATACCAAAAGTAGAATCTGCTGCCGAACAGTGTCTCCCATCATTGGGAAAAACACACAAATGAATGCTTGAACCTGGTAAACGGACAAAAACATGTATTGTGTCAATGGCTCAACAACGCGCACACATGCACTCATGCACAGTGCTTTAGTGTCACTGCCTTGTGTCTCTTTAATCTGTCTGCTAATGGGCTCTTCACATCTGCTGTTGGAAACAATAGATCTCAGTGTATCATCTATTCAGAGCCTCCTAAAAACAGCTGACTGGGTTTGAGAAATCCTTATCAATAGCCCACAGTCTGAGGTTCACAGTAGTTTTCAAATTTAACTGGAAAAGCAATGAGTGGAACATTCCGAGACGCTTTTCCACCAAAACCGGGTGATTTCATCAGAGGCCTATTCTAGTCCTTTCCCGAAACTGTCTTCCGTTGAAATTCTAAATCTTAAATTGAAGCTTTGGAATAGTACAAGTTCAACAAATCCTTTAACAATGGAAGTAGTTTGATTGACGTATTTAAAAGACACTTAGTCAATAACCATGAGTCAAACAAATTACAAAGATTTGTATCAGTGTCCAAAACAACAGAGAAAAGAAATGTGCTTGACTATTTTTCGAACTGCATCTTTTCATAGCAGAAAAAAGATGTCCATTTTACAACTCTTTATTCAGATGAGGGGAGCCCATTAGCTGCCTGTGAAATGTGCATATGCTTGTTTCAAGTGGCATTTTGAAGAGGTCTAAGCTTCTAACATGAATTGGGTAAAATGCTTAATACATTCAGTTGGATGTGAGGAGAGCTCATATAACGAGTACAAGTGGAACCTCTTCTCTACATTAGCATAAGGTTTTAAACTCTGAGGGGTGTTCAGTGTGTGCTGGTCTGCTTCACGAGGAAACACTCAATCTAATCATCATTATAAACCTGTGTCAAACATTGTGTGAGAACTAAATGGGAAAAAGTATTTATGAAATTGAGAGATGGGCACTGGTTCCTCTGTGGTGGGGATGGCAGAGTGCACGTGTGGGGTCCTGGGTCCAATCCCCCGCATCTCCAGATATTTTGAGATGAAGACACTAGGCTACCATCTCCACATATGCAAAGAATGCGGTCATTTACTTACAAATATTAAGGTTGTGTGTTGGTGGTTGAAACTGACTGGCTTTGTAAAGCTTTTTTTCACCCTAACCTCCACAGATTCATTGTTGCAGGCCTGGTTTCTAGCGCCGGTGTGTCTGATGAACTGCTTAAACTGCTGCAGACTGTCCAGCACCGCCTGTCGCAGCAGATCACCTGCCCTGCCCGTTCCCCTGATGCAGGCTCCGTTCGGAATGGACCTCAGCTCTTCAACACATGAACGCAGCCTGGCCAGGTTACCGCGAACTTGCTATGAACAGAAACAGGACAAAGCGAGGAGAGCGGAATAGAAAGATAACGTTGATTACAGAAGGCAAGAACAGTAAAAACAATCGTGTTCATTTACTTCCTTTAAATATTTTTGCCTTTACTTATCATACCACAAATGGCAGCAGACACTCCTGCTGCCTGCTGATGGCATACAGGCTGAGCAGTGGAATCCGACAGGGTCCATCCAGACTACAGGCCAGTGAGAGGAAGTTGTCCAGAGCATCACAAAGCACTGTAGAAGTCTCTGACCACCAGGGTGGCAATGCCTCCACAAGTAGGACCCTGGCTGGCTGACGTGGGAATGACGAGGACCAAAAAACCAAATTTCCAGAGCCGCAGGAACCTATCGGCCTCTTTCTGTTGTCCATTTCTACTTATAAAAAAGAAATAAAGATAGTGTCGATTATAAACATGATGATGAAAGCAGCTCTCTACAAAAGTGGCCAAATTATGATAACAAACATTTTTTCTATAATCATAATCCAGCTCAGCATTCAATACCACTCAAAATATATCATCACTATTCCCGATCTTCAGCAAATTTAGTAATTCAAGAATTAGATTAATTGCTGTGGTATAAATATTTACTACATATTTACTGACAGAGGTACTACATATTTACTACATTTTTATGGAATATAGCTTTTTTATGAATCTGAGGTATCAATACAATTTCAGATTGTGTCATCACGTTCCCATAAATCTTCTAATAGGTCCATCTGTTTTACATAAATGACTGGTTACTTAGTTTGAAGACAAATAAATACATGCACAAAGTGTCCTCAGCCGGCTTCTGAGTTCAGATGATGTGATTCAGTTCTCCTGAGGTCTGGCCTCACCAGCCACATCAAACAGCTTTCACCTCCACACCTTTCCCTTGCATCATCTCTCTGACTTTTTTTCTGAATTCATATGGGTAAATGTGATCAGATACAATCCAACAGAGAAGCTACTCTCTGTTAAGCGGACTTGTATTGGCCTCATGTCAGTTTTTCTGGCGTTAATACACAATCCTGGTCCATATCACAAAACACACCACTCTTTGTGATGTGATCCTTTTAAGGCATGAGGGTGCTATCCATAACTATATATATATATTTTTTTTTAAATGTACAGGGTCAGTCAGTAGGGTATTGATGTGAATTATAGTTTCAATCAGATTCGATCGGATTACTTTTATTTTTCGTTGTCACTTTAACAGAAACCGAGATTAGCCAACATAGCTAACTTACTGTCAACTGTAGCTAACACTTACCCTTGCTCATTTTGAAATTCCTCCCTTGAAATGGCCTCTAATAAAAGATTATTTAACCAAATCACTGATACTAAACAAGTTATATTTCGGGAGAAGCTAATGAAAATTATCTCTGTTCATTTAAAGCTAGCAGCTTCCTATTTAGCAGGCTAACATCATCTGGGCTAACAGTAATGACAGGTCTCCTGCTTTAGCTTCTGGTGTCAGTCTAATGAGCGTGTAGATGGTACAAAGAAGACAAATATTGCACAGCCAAACAGTTTTTGTGAAAATGTACAAAAATACAGTGCTTTGGCCTTTGCCATGAGAGTAGTGAACTTTAAAATTTACTGTAAAGTGCTTTTGTATGAAAAATGTTGCAAGCTTCAAAGAACTCGAACAGGGTAGACCATAATGAAAAAAAAAAGGATTTTATCTCTACTTTTTTGTTTAGTGTCAAATTTTTGTAAAACTTCTCTCTGTGATTCGGGGTACTTTTTTTTTTTTTTGCTTTTTAAAATATGCAAATGAAGCCACAGGGACATACTGAAAGAATGAGAAATTAAATTAGTTCTGTTCTGTCTGGTTGAAGTACCTTGTCACAGTCAGAAATAGAGTTTATCTGGGATAGAAAGGCCTTCCAAGCTATGGCATGAACTGATGTAACCAGGACTAAGGAAGTGAAACATAACTTTAAAAGAAATGTCCTGTGCTGTTTTTACTTTTGGCCACGTTTCATGGTTGAATTTGGTAGGCCGTTAGCTCTGCTGTGGTATTCTAACACTGCCACACCTGTTGTTCGTCTGTTCCTTCCAATTAAATTAGTAATGGAAGTATTATTGTAATTACAACTCTACAAAGTGTGAATGTGCGTGTGTGTGTGTCTTCGCTGTTTAGCGAATCAAAGCATTCATTCCTTGAATGTCTGTTCATATCAAGTTGTGGTCAGATTTACTGATCTTAATTTGATGGAAATACTGTAAATAGATTTTTTCTCAATTTGCCAAAGAATTTAGAGGCGACAATCTGTCGATATAACTAAACGTGAGCCCAGATTTGAAAAGAAAAGAATAAATTAACTTTAAAGACAAAATGTCAGTGTTGCCTACAAATATTTAAAGATGGCTTTATTGGATTTGATTAAACAGATGTCGCATCCTTTGTTTTTCCATTGTTTGTGCTTTCTTTCATTGGTGATATATTTACATGCATGTATGTGTGCAGATCGATGAAAGACATGCTAGAGTTGATTATCCAGTTCTCTGCCTGCTCACTCAGCAGGTTACTGGAACCATTCAAGTGCTGCCAAATGTAATTACACAATACATGTCAGTCACTAATCTAATCTAATGGGGGGCTCTCCCCTTTAATATGATTATGAATTGGCAACAGAAAGGAAGCCTTTTATAGCCATGGACATGCATGGAAATTGTGATTCATCTACCTTTTTGTTTTGTTTTTTTCAAAATACAACAGTGGAAAAAATCAGGTTAGCTTCTAATTGACACAGATTTGTGAAAAACAAAAAAATGAAAAAGGACTAAATGGACCATAAAAGAAAGAGGCTCCTGAGAGCCTTGTGACTGCAGCTTCATCAATAAGTCAGTGTTTATAATATACCACAGGAGCATGAGTCTTGAAATAAAACCCCTGAGAGACACCTCGTGAACATGCATGACTCATCTGTGATTGAACATAGATATCTCTCGGGTTTATGGTGCGAGCCGCGTGACGTAATTGAAGTCAGGTGATCCTCTATCTTCCTCAGAGCATCGTTCATTTTCAAAAATCGTATCCTCAGTGGTTAACAAAAAAAAAAAACGTGTTAAATTCTACTTTATCTTTATGAATACTCTAACAGCCTAGCGGTCCACTAGACTTTCACAGTAATCATAAGTGGATAGTAAATAGAACACAAAGCTTTCCGTTTGCAAAATATATAAACATTCTTCTGAACCATAGGTGAGACCAAAAGTGAAACTTTTCTGTATCTGTGGGGCAGCCTTGCTAGTCTTTAGCCCTACGTGGTGGGCCTTCGACATAATTTCCCCCCACATATTATTTTAAACACATCCTATGTTGCTTTGGCTCATCACAGGATGTCTTATCCAATGAAGATATCTGTTAAAAAAGAAGAAGACATTTATTCAAAGACACCACTTTAGCCCAGATCCTCAGCCGGTATACAATTTCACAAATGGTCACAATCATGTCTGATTTATCTGTTGTCCACAAAGGAAACAATGGACACAGGTTTTCTTTGTGTTCCATCTTGACATATGTGTTATACTGAGATGTCCACTCCACCACCACAGGACAGTGTGCACAGTACGGCTCTGTACTGTACCAGCACAGCAGGGCATGGTTCCATCAGATTAATTGAGGTGACTTACAGTCCAACAATTCGCTCTGTTGTCTCTCTTCTGCATTCAGAGAAAAGAAAAGGGTTCTCATTTGTGGCTAAAGATTGTGCCAGCTGTGCCAGTGTGGCTTGTTCATGCCTTAAAACCCGTTGCAGACGACAGCTATAAGATCAAGTAATGGATGAGTTTATTGATCACTTCCAGACTTCTAATAGTTAACAGATATCCAGGGGTATTATTCATATCTTTTTATTCTTGTTTTGTATGTATTTATATCCGTAAATATTTTATTTTTGCTCTTCCTTGTATGTCTGGAGTAAAGGATAGACAAAGAACATGAGCACACCATGGCAGTGATGTCACCGCTCTTCCCCGGGTTTCTGCCAGCACTATGTCTTCCTCCAGGCAAAATTATGGGTATATATGAGATCAGTTAATTTATATACAGGCCAAAGAATCCTGTTAGAGTGACTAGGTTTTCATGCTCATCATCTATCTTGTTCTTGTGCTTAATACTATGAAGAGATGCGTGTCATAAAATCTGTTTATGGTGGCATACTGACTCATTTCTAACGCTACCAAAGCATCTGATCAGTTCTCTGCGTAGCATCCTGACATAGCTGTAGCAGCTAAGTTTACCCCATGTATTTAGGGCTGCAAAATGTCATACATTATTGTTATAAAACACTTTTTATGGAAACAATGCATTTTCATTAGCCCAGTTTTCAGAGATAAATGTGGAATTTGAAATGTATAAAGGGTTCTAGCAGAGTAAAAAACCGTTTTCCAAATAAATCTGCCTAATAACAAATTATTTTTGAAGATGACCAAGAACGGCTGCTAACTTTTCAAGGAATGGAGGACCAGCTAATTGGTGAGGAGCTGCAGCCAACCATACAGCCATTGCACCAAGCCGATCTAAACAGGGGAGACTGTGGTGAATGATAAGCTCCCAGCCTATTAAAGTTTCAGGCAGGTTGAACAGCATGAAAGGAATCTGCTCCACGCAACAGTAAAACTTTAGAAGTACCTGTCAAATTTTCATGAGCAAAAAAAAAGAAGAATCAAATTAATACATACAGGAAATCTTGTAGAATAAAAAGGGAAAGTGACAAACTAGCATAAAAGAAACCACATGCAACATTCTCACTCAGAGTGATTTGGCTCTCTGGCTGTGCTTTGAAAAAGCAATTTGAAATTTTGGGGGAACTGCTCTTCCTGTCCTACAAAGATAACTTGAAGCAAAAGAAACTCGAATTTAAAATGACATGGAGTTCCTTTAAACCTGCCGCTGGTCTCCTCCAGGCTCTCAGTGTGTTCCCTAGAATTATTTCTGCAGCTGAAAATTTTTCATGGCCATGTTCTGAATGTTTTGAAGCAGAGTAACATGTTTTCCTCCATCTGCCGCCTTCCTGGATGATTTCCTTTTATGACTCAACCTCTGGCACAGTCATTTGTTGCGCTCACATATTTGAAATTTAATAGACCATAATAGTTTTGACATATTTTGACACCAAAACTGTTCATTTTGCACACTCCGCGCCGCTGGGAAGTTGTTTTGCATGATGCAGCTGTCCCTGTGGTGTATGTCTGTATTTTGAAAGTATTATCAGTTTTTCATTTTTAGGTTGGTTTAGGGACAAAGATTTTGGGCCAAATTTTTGGTTGGTTTAAGCTAATTAATAGAATTCTGCATTCATTTCCTTTTTCGCTTGTCAGTTTTTATTGTTTTTATTATTTTTTTCTGAATATGGCTTTTCAAGCTAACAAATGTTCAGACAAGTACATTAAGTCCTAATAGTTCATTGGGTAACATTTCCACATGTATGAAAACATTTATCCTTCTGATAGTTGACTTCTATATCAATGAACATTGACAGAAATATTTTTAGTGAAATAACTGGCTTGCCTTGTTTGACCTTGGCCTCCTTTTCCTCCAATCCATGATTATAAAAAACTAACAAACAAAAAAAATCAAGGCCTTTGGTTTTCACCTCTCGTGTTTACCCCTTTAGTAGATTAGGTTATTACCACAAATACAGCAGTTTTAAAAACGCAGGAGGATTTTTGGACCAGTTTTTCTGCATTACCCAGAGGCAGGATTGTTAGCAATGTTATCAAGTTATAAAAAAGACAGTTCCTGATCAATGTTGACTCCAAAGCACCTCACAGTAGCAAAGAATTTTTTCAGCATCACAACCATTGTTTTGTCTCATGTCTGATGTTTTCCTTTATCACGCTGCTCCTGTGCAGATCTCTACATGCGAGTTTCGCTTACCAGGATGGCTTACAGTGATCGAACGTACAAGGGGGATGTCATCTTCAACAGGATCGTTGCCAGTTCCCTCGCTGTTCCCTTAATCTTTTCAGCTGGCTCAAAACTCCATTTCCACCCCCATCTTTTTCCCCCCCTCAGCTCTTAAGTGCACCACTGAAACAAGGTGCTCTGACAATTCTTCTGGCATGACAGGTTTTCACCCTAATCCTCAGACCTGTTGTCATGGAAATTGGGCTCTCCAAATAGCAGCATTCACATTCAGGCCCCCTCACACGAAACATGAGTGATGAATTTGGGCACCACTGTATGAGTGTGAGTGTGGCCGGCAGATGGATTTCTGCAGTTAATCACTCTCTCTGTTGTTTCTTCACGAGGGGAAAATGGAAATGGACTATAAAGAAGAAAAGAATTGAGTGAATGGAGACTACCCTGTGAAAGATTTCTCAATGCATTGAATTCACAGCCTTTACTGACAGGGCTTGTAAGTTCTCTTAATTGCTTTGTGATCAAAATTGCTAAATCCACAAAGTAAAACTGGGTTAGGTGCTTCAAAATAGATAGAGCTGACTGCTGTAATTGCACTGGCAGGATTTGGACGACTAACAAATAACACTGATTCTGCTGACTTATTTTTCCTAATTTCTCTGCAGGAGTTTGACTTTTTCTTCAGGTTTTACTATTATCCCCCTCTGTTTATTCATTCTATGGACAATTTGATTTATTCTGTCAGGACAGTTTTGATTTAATACATTTAACAGGATCAATCCTCTATCCTACTGAAGGAAATAGATTTTTGTCTGTCACACTCATTTGAAGAGCATTTAACCTGCAAAACATCTGAATTATGATTTTGTTGGATGCACGTGATTATTTGGCACAAAATACCACTCATTGTATTTACTTGGAGTTGCTCTGATTCTGTTGTAGATGCAGAAACATCAACATATTATCAGCAAAAAATTTGCAAGGACTTTAGAAATTAGACCAAAATTTTACTTGGGAACTTTCAGCTGTAGCTTGCAAGTGCAAATTCTGCCCATCTGTATTACCTATAGTGTGCTTACAATAGATCGTCTACTCAGGATATTGCAGAAAACATGAGGTTAGATGTTCTTGAACTTGTAAAGTCTCTGACTGCAGCCCATCAAATAAACTTTAATCATGCAGAATGCTAATTGACTTTCTTGTATGTCATATGATTGCCCAGCAGCATTTGAATAATTAGCCTCCGCTTGAGTTGGCACGTTAATTTTCTTAAACCATTTATCAGCATGAGTCATTTGTAATTTCAAATGTATGCAACTGCTGCTGAACGCTGTGGTGTAATTGTGAAAACAAACTGTCTCTGAGCTGTGTGCATACCTCCCTGTCATGTCTTTTTGTCAGCAAAATCTAATTGATTATCTGTTTGCTATACGATTCTTGTATATAAGAAGGGAAAATAAACACTTTAATGTGATATAGTGATTTATGATGTGATGTTTGAAAGACTAAATGTATAAGCAAAGCCGTCCCCATCTTTTGCTGAAGGCCTTTAGCTGGGTAACCACAGCAAAGCCAAACGTCTCCTGATGTGAGAATTTTAGGATTCCGACATAACTGCGTTCCTTTGCTGTCTCATCACAAATGCAACTGGAAAAGGGCATTCACTCCTGCAGAGCAAGAGGGCAGAGAAAATGTCAACAACAAGGAGGATCTGTGCATTTGCTTGTCAAAGAAACTCTTTGCTTGCTTCCTGATTATATCAAAGGGGGTAAGGGGAGAAAAATCAGAGGAGATAAAAAAGCACATGAACAACTGAGATTCATAAAATAAGACTGAGGACCAACTAAAACCTGTCTTATTGAGTTACTGACTCTTGCTAAAATTGCCACTTGTTACATTGCAATGCATGTAATCCCTCATTGTAATGCATATCACTACTACTGAGCCATCTGAAACCCACAACTTGCTGGTTTAGGAGAGAAAATGATTTGATTACTCTTTTCCTCCATGGATTGTTCCTGACAGTTGCCTGTGCCTGTGGGTAATACTTTAAGACTGGGAATAGTATGTTTCTGTGAAGAGAAGGAGGCATGTGTTTACTTCTGTTAGCAACTTCAGTGTTCTCAGTGGAGATTAGCGAGCACACCTGGTGGTTGTACTAGCAAACCAAATTAGAGCTTATTAAAACCAGACTGCTGCTGAGTGATTTAATGGGGGACCCAATGCCAATTAGAACGTCTCACCACATTCAGGAGGTGTCAAAGGGCCATTTGTGAACGTGTGTTGTCCCATAACTTTTTTCATTTTGTAACTCGTGATTTTGATTTGTCCAAAGTTTGATCTTATTTATTCAACATTCTTGTTTTCTTTATGTGATAGGGTGAACCAGGAAGTAGGAAGGTGGGGCGCGGAGCTTAGCTTTTAAAAGCCAGTGGGAGGCAAATCTGGGCCTTTCACTCAGTTACTCCACATGGGTGCAGAGGGCAACTGGCAGCCATCACATTCGGGCTTCTAAGCTAAATCTGGGTTTGGTGCACAGACAAGAAGGTAAATAGATACACTATGTTTGTCATAAAAGCAGTGCAGCCAATAATGACCACATCCTTTTAGGTCCAATAGTTACAGTCATCAGTCCTACTTGATGAAAGGTCTTATCACCTGCTGGCCTCTATAACTAGTTATTTTGTTGGATGTTAATAAAGGTAACTCTTAAATACTAAAGATAGTAATTTTAATAATAGAATGATCGTCATACTGAATGTGGAATGTTTGCATCTTTTAGCGATGATTTGGATGCTGCTGAGCTGCCATCCACTGTTTTTTCCTTTTGTTAAAGTTTAGGCTGCACATTAATTGTTTGGGCCTGTATAGAATTTTTGCACTGTGTTAAATTGGATTGACTTGGGGCACCTTTGCATGTTTTGTTTGGTTTTTATTTGGGCTTTGTTTGGCCATGCCATATTGATTTTATTTGTGTTTCTCAAGCTGCATATTTATTATTGCTATTTGCACTACTCCAAGTCAGCCAAGTGTATGCTTGTCCTGTTTTAAATGCAGCCCACCAATGAACTGTTTTGCCACATGTTTAATGATGCTTTTAGATTTCTTCAAATAAACATACAAATATTTTACTACTAATTAAGTCTCTTTACACTATTTTACACTTGGTCACATTTAGTTTAGCATACATACTCATAAAGCAGCCAGCATGGCTGAAACATGATTATCCAAATGAAAAAAACTCCATTGGGTAGGTGACTAAAGGATCCTTTATCTTTAGCCCTCCCCTTTTAACAATCGCTCCAGCCCCTCCTGCTGTGATTTATTCTCCCAGCCGGTCTAATCAGCTTCGTTTCTCATCAGTGATGAAAAGGCAATAGCTTTAATTTCTTTAGCTGGCCGCTGACAGAGTTGAAAAAGTTAAAAGAGAGAGAAGCAGAAAATGAGAGGGCAGACAAGAGAGCACCAGATGACAGGAAAAAATGTGAGAGTCAAAAGAATCAATAAAAAAATACAGGCAAGGGCAGCCTGCACCCTCCAATGCCTTTGTCCTATTGGACAAGGGCCCAAGCAGTACCAGCGGCGGCCGATGACATCACTGTGTGAAACGCGGCAGGGGAGGGTGGGGCCTCTACTGCCTCCTGTCACCCTGGCAACAGGTTCACTTGCATTACACTTGTTTGAGTTGTGCAGTCGAGTGCTGCACTTTTCTTTAACTCTCTATTCTTTGGCTTTCTTTACATTCAGTCTTTTCTCAGCTGAGTTGCATTTTTTCATACTGAAAGTGCTCATTCAGTTTAAATGTCATTTTAGTGGATTTTTCTTGTTTTCATCAAAGTTTTTCCTGTTCCATCCTTTACCATCACGTCAATGGTATCATTTAACTCTATTCGTTTCGAATCCATAGATTTCCATCGTTTCCTCTTGTCAACATGTCTTCTCTTCTCCCCTTCTCTTCACTCCTTTCAGTATTCAGTAGAGTCCATCTTAAGTGGATTGGTAGTGCGCCCACTTAAAAGGAGTGGAGGAATCACACCACTAATCCCATTGTGACGGAACAAGAGGCAAAGCAGGCCAATATGTTTGAGTGTGTGTGCTCAAAGAAGAGTGAGTGTCTGTGGGTAAGGGACATCACTTCAGTATGGAGAAGATGTTTGGAAAAAGGAGCAGGGAGGAATATCCTATGGATGCGGAAGAAGATATAGGGCTCTTTTTGTGTGTGCCTTGTTAAATCAGGCATATAATGCCAGCTTTTATCGGAAAGCCTCTCTAGACTCCTGTGATAAGTGGCAGACTTCTCTGATCTGAACATGAAAGACCCACTGCAACAAAGGTAGGGAAGAGAGAGAGTGGAAGAGGAAGGAACATTAAAGTAGAAAGCAAAGAACAGAAGATCACTGTGGTCTAAAGAGAAAAGCCCTTTTTTTCCCTCTTTACCTCCAGGAGAATTTTGTGAGCTGTGCTACTTCGGACAAAGTTTACTTAGCAACAAGTGCTGCAAATGAGATTAATTTAGATGTTCATTTCTGACACTTCTGTCCAGTTATCCAGCTATCACCAGTTCATTAACGATTATCATTGACAAAAATATTACTGGCTTTCACAGCCATTATCTATATGTACAGTTGGTCCAATCATGGAATCATGACTTTATTATCTGTGCAGAAGGGGACAGGTGCAGGAGGCTATTCAAATAAAACACAACACAAAGATTATTTCCAGACAGAGTGTCCTTTATGGTCAGGGGAGCAGAAAGGGGAGGTGACATGTGTGAAGAAAAAAGAGAAAACTGATCAAAGAGTGGATGGAGTATTTGAGCAAAGGCAGAGGAAAAAACAGAAGCCAGAAAAGTGTAACAGCATGTACAAATGAGAGCAAAAACCAGGAAGCACGTTTGTCAGACGGAATGATGTAAAAGTGTGAATATGGGGAACTTTAGAGGAAAGAACAAAACCAATGTCAAAATTAACTAGAAATAACAGAAATACACAGTCGTTCCAAAGAAGATTGTGCTATATTAGTATTCACTTTTCTGTTTAATATACTTTACTGTTATTAAAAAAATATGGAACCTTGGCCTACTTGTTAGCATATTTTATTTCTGGAATGGTGCCACCCTAGAGGCAAGCAGCCTTCTGCAAAAACTCTGAATAAGCTCTGTTTTGTTATTTTTTATTTTTTATTTCACTGCGAAAACAGAGGTTTCTGAAACATTTCTCTGTGTGCTACTTTGTGTCCTCGGCTGCTGGGGCGAGTTAAGCAAGTATCTCTGCCAACCTTTTGTATGTGATATGATGCATAATCATGGAAACAAGTTATTAAGGTGTTTCTGAACTTTTGAAAGCCCAGGACATGCTTGAAAAAGAATCCATATCATGATTAATTTGTCAATAGAATAAGTAAACCTGGACAGCAAATCATATCCATAGTCACAGTGTTACTAAATACACACTAACAGCACAAATTACAGCAAGGTTTGATCCTGGTCCTTTTAATAAGATCAGCCCTTTTCAGCCTTGATTTACACGCTCACATCATGCCAGCCCTTTCTCCTGTTGTTCCTATTCCCTTCATCTTTCATGACACTCATCACCCACTGGGATCAAACACAATTTTCTTTCATTTCTGACACTCCTGTTTTCTTCTCCATGCTCCTACCACTCTTTTCCCCGCGGGGGGTTGAGAGTGCTTTATGGAGCCAGAAATGATATCACTGTTAGTATTTGTCTCTTGGGCTCTTCTCTGAAGCACATAGCAGCAGAAATATTGAATGATCAAACATGTGCAGGTGACTTAGCACACGCTGAGAGAAATACACGCATTTGCAGAGACAAACATTAACATACACACTCCTCAGCACTTTGCTGTTTGCTGACGAAAGGGTTTGTTCCCACGCTTTGGGGATGTGTCTTATGATCCACCAGCTGCGTGCTTGTGTAGGTGGTGTTTGAGTGTGTCACAACGCAGGGGGCTCCTCTCTGGGGATTAAACCCGTGTCTTGGGGTCAGACAGGGCCGTATTGCCACACACATGCTCACATGCAATCAGCTACTTAGGGCCAGAAGTTGTGGCATCACTGTTGTCCAACAGACCATCTTTGTTCATTCCCAACGCAACGTGGTGTGTATTAATCATTCTTTCCAGAATCCCTGCTGTTGTAGTGAGTATTCTTTAGAATTTAAGTTGTTAAAATGAAAATAAAAAATTATGAAAACATATTCTTAAGATTCCGATGGAAGGAAAAAGCATCAGATAAATCATACTTTATTACAAACCTGACCAGGATGTCCCTCCCTCACAGGATATTTGATTTCTATTGCAAGAAAAAGTCCTAGCAGCGCCATTTATTGTCAATGTAGTTTTAGATCGATAGCTGAGAGATTTGGATAGTCATTACTTGCATATAAATGCTAGTCCTTTCTAATAAGTTTAAAATAGTTTAACTATTTGCTGATCAACTATTAACAGGTAACTGATCATGTCCATTGGACCGTATGAAAACATTCAAACTTAAGTGTTAAGGCTAAACCTATTACTTGAATAGGAGAGAGTGCATCATGGAGTCTGTCTGTGTTTAGTGCTTACAGGTGCAGGTTAAAGATGCTGAACATGTGGCAAATATCTTAGCTGACATTTTTGGGATTAGAACAGTATGGTTTGCCATACTCATTGTATTCTGAACTTTTTGAAATTCTGGTCAGTAATATTGAATACGATAAGGGAATAAATGTTGACATGTAACTGCACTTTCTGAAAACTGAAAGTTGAAACTGTGAAACCCAAAGCATAGTAAAACCATTACTTTGGTGGACCACTGATGTTTTTTTTTTTTTCAGTTTTCAATAGTCTCTCATTCTCATATGACCTTGACTTGAATGGTGTTATTTGCATGGTATAATTTACCTCTAAAGTAGAATCAGTTACACATATCGACTGCTCGCAGGGTGAATAAATTTAACCCCATTGATCCAACCTTAGCCAATCAAAATAAAATTGAGACCCTGAAAATGAACATGAAATCATTAAAATATCTGAACAGAACATTAAATGTATTAGTTTTTTAATGCTTGGATTAATTGCGTGAAGAGGATATGATCAGTAGGTGTGGATGATTTGTGCAAAATTATACAAATTAAGAATGATAGACAGACTTTTTGGAGAATCAGACACACTTTATTTGACTGAATTCAGAATAAATTTGATGATTTATTCTTTTTTTTCCAAGGACTGGCAAGTACTATAGCAGTTAAAAAGGAATGAATTTTAAACGGTAAAAGATAGAGAGCCCCATGTGAGTAACATAAGCTGATTAATTGAAAAGTGGTTTTTTGGGGTGAATGTAGGAAGAGGATTACAGAAAGGGATATACAGGTTTGAGGGATGGTTTTGATCATGGCCAGTAATTCTGTTCCAGTTCCCTTGTTATCAGACATTCTGGCTTAAAGGCATCAGTGTTTCTCAGTCGACTGGGTATGGGGGTCACCGCATTTTGGTGTGATCCTGTGACTGTCTAGACAGATGAGTGCATGTTTATTTGTGTCAAATATTCTGAAAGGTGAGAGCTGATATTTTTACATGTCTCATGTATGATGAATGTACATTTTGAAAGGTTTTGCAGAGAATAGATTTTTCAAAATTTGAAAAGTAATTCTTCATTCTTTATCTGACCACAGAACAACAATTTCTAAAGTCTTATTTTATTTCATTAGCTGAAGAAAGTTGGAGTCCATATTTACCACTACTACAAAAGAATATTTTATTTTTCTGATCCTTGATCATTAGATCTCTGGGATAGGGTGCTCCATTTCTAATATATAAAATATTGTTTGGCCCAGAAAAACAGAACCTACTTTGTATGAATAGATCAGTAGAATTGTATGCAATCACCATAATTTAAAATTATAGATAGCCAGGAAAAATATAAGTCTTGGCTACAACCCACACATAAGCATTTGCGTTAAAGTCCACAGACACAAATAGTCGACATTTTGAGCTCTTTAACAACCCGCTGCCCTGAAACCCACATTCCTGATTGAAGTGGTATTTAGTGGGCAGACATCTAATCAGGGCTGATGTGTAATTTGTTGTGAGTGAGGTCAACAAACATTTTTGATTGAAGCACACAAGGAAATGGGACAGCAGGTTATCAGTGAACTCACAAAAGACACAAATCAGGCAGGGGTGCACCCCTTTCAGGATATTATGAAAAAGCATTTGCCTGTCAATTTTTGTGCTTCTATACAAGTCAGTTTTGGAACCCACAGATTGCTTTTGCAGCATTTTACATTGCATTGACCACTCAGGTGACCTGTTCAATTGTCCAATAGCTCAGTCGTGCAAAACCTTTCAGTGCCTGATATTTTGACTCGCCTTGCAATAGAGGATATTTTGTTTTTGTGAAGCCTTAATTATCATTTTTAAATAAATCCATGGCTGCTGTAGTGCATATTGATTCATTGTTAGTGTATATGTGTTATCAATACTTTCAGCCACTTTGCCCTCCATTAGTTGGGATCAGCAGGGCAGATGTGTATTGATTCGGTGTACTGACTGCTTTAATTCTCTTTAAAAGAGTAGCACAACTGTGCAACTTTATGCACACAATCTTTTAGAAAAGGGAAAAACTGGGCATTATGGATGAAATAATCTTTAGGTTAGGCAGGGAAAATAAATCCCAGCCTTCCTGAGGATTGCATATTTTAAACACACCCAGGTAACACAAGCTAAATAGCAATCATAATGTATTTCATTTATAGTTTCACAATGTATGCAAATGTTGAAAAATACATATGCTGGCTAAAAGAGGAAATTAACATAACCAACCTGTGCATGGGTAGGATTTTTATACACACAATGAATTGCATGTACATTCCCTTGTGCATAGTTGCACATGTACCCTCCCCCCCTCTAAATGTCAGAAAGCATTGACTGTGAGATTCTGAAAAGGACCCCAAAGGCAATTTCAGATTTTGTTTTGTCTCTCAACAAGGACTTGACAGCGTATTTAAAGGTCAAACTTGAAGAACTGTTTGTGTTTCAGTGTGTAACAGAGGAGGATGGAGATAACTGAGGAGAAGCTGACCAAAAATAATTGTTTTGCAGCAATACAAATCTGTGGTGTCTAAAGCGTAGCATTTTATTTTTAAAACTGTGAATTCAATGTGAGATTATGGTGAACTAGACTAAAAGGAATTGCTTTTTCCTCACAAAACTAATGTAAGGATATATTTATTTTGCTGATGGGCTTTTGAGTATGAACAACTTTGAGGCTTGCGTAGAAAAGCTTGTCAGTTGAACGAGATAGGGGCAGTATTTATTTTACACTGCTGTTTAAAATGCCTGAGACACTGCTTTTGAGGAAACCCAGTTTACCATAATCACCTACTTTTTATTGTAATCTCAACCAAATGAAAGAGCAACAAAGTGGCTGAATACAGATGTGGCCTAAACTCTTTTCCTGCCCTGAAAGAAAACCTTAAAACTACCCCATCTTTATTTCTCATGTTGTTTTACTTTTCTGGACATGTCACAGACAACAGCAAAATAGCTCACATATATTGATATGGACATTAATCTGCTTTACCACAGTGGTGGCTGGTAAATTTAATCTCAAACTCAATCCACAGGCACTAATCCTGCAGATGATAGACTGCTCACTGAACACGCACACACATACTACGTTAATAGCAACATCTTTATTATATGTGACAATCCTCTCCAAGGGATTTTGCCCCCGAGCCTTTGCCAACATGACACCAGCTGAGACTATGAACTTATCCATAGAAGCACTATTACATGTGTCCACAGTGCTTTATGTCTCCGAACAATCAGTAATCTCTATGTTTTCATACTCACAGATGAACATTGGTATCTAAATCCAAAAGACTCAATGTGAACAAAATGTTTTCATTTTTGATAGATTACGGACATGAAGCAGTCCTATGCCGGCAGAATAATTTATAAAGAAACAATTGTTAAAGTGATGAAAGACATGTGATCAATGTGCCAGTCATCAGAAAACATGCTGACTTTCACCGCATACCAGAAGAATGATGTTTGTGAGGATTAGAGGTGCACAAGTCTATATGTGCTGCGTAATCGCACATAATCCGCAATTAAACAGACACTCAAGATGGGAGACGCATAATTCATAATCCCTCTGGCCTGGTACATAAACAAACATAATTGTAGATGGGACATCAAATACATTTAGTTTTTAGACTTTAACATGAAAAAGCAGGATCGGTAACATCTTTAGTTAAATCTAATGTTTTGATAAATGGGTTAAACTGCATGACAACATTCATCTCCTTTTTTCAAATTCCACATTCAATAATTCGAATATACATGCTGTATTCAAATGCTTGAATACAGCACGTGCTGGATAATTGTACAGGGATCTGATATAGTTGGTACGAGGGCATTCTTTCAACTTGTAGTGTTTGATACAGGTGCTTTTAATCAAGTCTATATTCAATTTCTTCCTATAATTTTTGCAGACAACAGAAAGTTTGAAAACACTTTCTTACTCTATTCACCAGCATGGGCATTCCTTAGACTTTTTCTAGATATGTAACCGGCAATATGTCTTTTATATAAGAAAATGTGTCTTGTTTGACTGATTTTGAAAGCAGCTCTTTGGAGTGTATTTGATGAGACACCATCATGGCTCAAGTCTGAGCAACACTGGACAATAGCCAAAATGGCAGATGGTGCTTGTCTGCAGGGTTTGGATTCTTACAGGGCTTCTAAGACAGAAAACACAGACAACTGGGTGGAGGAAGATGCTGTCAGGGTGTGGATGCTGGTACTCACTCCTTCTGTGTTTTATTAATACATTTTTTCATTCATTTATTGATCTGCTAAACCTTGCCTCTCTTCTCTCAGATGTAAAATGTTTCCATCCTTATTGTCCTCCTCTGCAGACATAATAAAAAAATTCTCCTGAGTGTAAAAAATGTATAACTGGATAAAATATGAACACACAACAGATTATTAGAGCATAAGACATCAAATATGACCATTTTTTATTCAATTTTTTCCAGCTATCCTGACAAACAAGCTTCTTATGCCATATCCTCTGGACTATAAATTCTACTTTAAAGTTTTCAAAGCTTGTATCTTCAACAAAAAGAGCCTCACATAGTTACTGTATCTGTTGCTGATATGAAACTGACAGAAAAGAAGATTACATTATAATACTTCTATGCCTCTAAAATGAAATGATTATCTGCCAAACTGATAAATACGAAAAATGATTTATGAGCTCTACAAAAAGAATGATGCATACTGGTTTCCTTTGGCCTCACTGTTAGAATATGATCTGATTTACATGTGAACATGAGCTCATGAGCTGAATAAGTTCCTGCTCCATTGGGAAAATGATTGATCAATTTTCTTTTGTGTTTTTCACACTCACTGCAATTTTATCTCACTTTCCTCCTTCTTTTTCTCCTATTATAAAAAAAAATCCTCCCCTTTTTTGTCCTAGTGGCTTTTATTACTCTCTCCACCTCAGTCTAACTCTTCACACTCTCATCTCCATGCATCCCATCCTTTCGTCCAAATCCATCTCTCTCCTGGAGCAACAGTACAGTATGTATACACCCGGTTGCTGTGGCAACTGGAGGAGGCCACATGAGCGGGTGGATGAACAAAGGATCCACAGACCCTCTTCCAGAGAGTCTGAGAGGGAAAGAGAGAGACAGGAATGAGCGATAGAAAATTCATTTTTAGGAGTGGGGTTGGTGTAAGTGGAAACTGAAGAGGAGGAGGTGAAGAAGGAGGGGAGAGGGGAGGGATGGATAGCGTAGGTGAGGTGAGTTCATAAAGGAAAGAGAAACAGAAAGAGATAGAGAGGGGGGAGGGAGATATTGTTGAAAAATTGAATGGTTACAGTGAATAACCACAAAAACTCACAAAAACATGCGGCAGTGGACTCTCTGAATTACTTAATTTATTTTTGTTATTGAAGAGTGATTTTGATGGCATTTTACATGCATTCATCAGATTTTCAAAAGAAAACCCTTGAGGTTTTGGAAAGCAATCAAGTCTTTCTTTTGTCTTTGTTCTGTCTTTTATGTACTGCAAGTATAATGACGGCAATCAGCAGCAATATGTTTAGAGTTTCAGAGTGGAATCTGCTATAGCACTGAAGTGTTTGAAGAACAGCAGATCGTATGTTACAACTATATGTATGTAACAGTGTAACCTAACCAACATGGATTTGAGCACATGGCAAATGAATATAAAACACACTCTTAATCAAAATACAGTTCAGTTAGGATTGCACAAACACCAGTACTATACACACACGTTCTACCACTCTTAGGTCTGATGACACCAACTACAAAAGAATTTTGGTAAAGCCCTGACTGTAATGCAATAAAAACAATAGTTAGCAGTCTAAATCCCATGCAATGAACACTCTGCCAGTTACTTTGTGCACCTAAACACAAAGAGCATTTAACTGTAACAGAGTTGGGAATAAAAGGTTCACAACTGCAGAATTGTATAACTTCTTTGTGTTTCATAATTGCAAGACAAACTGTTCATATTCCTATTTATTTTTTCATATTTAGGTCTGTCTTAAAGCTGCTGAAATGAGCTGATATAGGAAAATTCCCCACTGTTTGGAAGAAATACACAGTGTCACACCACAATCATGCTGAAGCTATGCAAAGAAGGGTGAGGGGCTGGCAGTAAGGTGGGTAACCAAAATGGTTGGAGATGTCATATTTGAGAGGTGAAACCAGAAAGTCTTGTTTAAGTACTATTCATTCAAAGAGAAAATGCCATTTTTTAAAGAAAATAAGTTCACAGCATGCAGTGATCTCAACACAACTTTAGGCTAAACCAGTCCAATGTTTATCCTAAATATTCAAACCGTAACAAGTGTGTTGGCCTCTAAAGTGGGAAATTGTGGGGAACCATGGTGGATTTGTGTCACAGCTTTCATTTAATCTAAAAATGATGATATACTGTTCAAGATGCACTATAATTGTCTTTGCTCCAGCTGTGAAGAAAACAGCCAAATGTCTCTTGTAATTTCTGTAATCAGCATCTCCATCTGCATTGTTAACATGATGATTATATTGCGCTGCTTTTGATCATCCTGGACAAAGAGCACACATAAATTCAGCGTACTCATTAAGATGTAAACCAGTGATAATTAGGAATGAAGATGGCTCTGAGGAAAATGTCATGCTGATTTCCCGTTCAATCCCATCCTGTATTATTTCTGCTCTCTATCATTCTCAGACTAATTATGAATAGGGGTGCATTCAAATTTGACGAACAATAACTTTGTCAGAGAGATGTTTTTTTTTGTTTCTCTTTTAAATCTAAAATGGTACTTCACTTACTTAGCTGAAAAACAAGACCTCAAATGCTCCCGTCAAGTTGATTAACCTTTGAAGTCTATAATTCTCAGATTAGCTGGCAGCACTTGCGCTCCTATTTGTCTAAGTAAACGTAAAGTGCAAGATTCTTTGCAATGTACACAGACAGACCCTTTAGGGCACTACTGGGAGAAACGTATTCAATTATCTGCCTATTAAAATTTGTCAGGGTTGTGTGTGTGTGTGTGTGTGTAAGGTGAAACAGGACAGCCTTATGCAAATATAATTACACCAATTAAAGCATGGAGGGGCCTCCGAGGGGGTTTTGTGGAGAGACTGGCAGCAGTGGAGCTTAGGTGTTGGTGTGTGTGCCACTGGGCATAGTAGATGTTGTGCTGGTTTCTCCTGTGTGTGGATGCAGATTGGTGTTCACGTGTGTGTGGGTGTTGACATTGTTGGAAAACTGCTCTTCACACCCTTTATTCCATCCCCCATCAGCACCACCATCACCCCATCCCCCAAAGCCGACTTCTCCGCCTGCCCGTCTTCAGGGAGCTGAAGGGGCTCAAAGGAGAAGCTCGGGAAGGTTTGCGAAAGAAGATGGAGGAAAGGCATGTGAACACGGACAGAAATATCAGAGGGTAAATGAACGATGCGAGTTAGAATGGCATAAAAAGCAAACCAGTAGATGGAATATTATGAAAAAAAGACTCAAATGTGAATGAGTAAAGTTTGACTTTCTCCGATGATTATGTGCTGCAGGAAGAGGTGGACTCCAGTAACAGTGTGACACATGAAAATTCACTTTTCCAATACACTGTGCTGTTTGTACCAGTTTGTTTGTTTGTTTGACAACTATGCTGGATTTAGTTCAAATATATCGCAAGACAAGTGTGTTCCATTAAAGTAGTAGTATTGATGCCAATATTTGTTACACTTTCTGTCAGTTTTGACAGTTTCACTTAATTTAGAACCCAGTATATGAGAGTGGAACATCTTTAATGAAAATCTGCAGCATTGACAAAATTATGATATCATTAATAAAAATCCATGACTTTAATTTGGGTGGTCCATTTCAACTGAGTTGGGTTATGAGTGGTTAGTGTCAGTGTCTCGCCTCTAGGCAGAAAAAAACAGAGCTCTCCCAGTTTTGAGAAGCCGGTGGGATTTCTGACAGGGGAGCCCAGCTACTCAGCTGTGATTATTTGCTTGTCTCAACATTTTCTCATCTCCAAGACATCCTTGTCAAAATATGGCCAAGTGTCTGGACAGCTGTCTGCTGCAGGTAAGCTCATGAGTACTACATACTACTGCACGTGAATTTACCATACAAATATCCATTACTGACTATAAGAGGTCATGGTTTTAAATGCACCAATTTGTGGACATCTTTAACAATTTATGAGCAGGATACACTTATGGTTAAAGTGTCTTTACATACCTTTTACTGTATTAAGATTAATAAGTTGATAGATGCCAACTCCAAGTGTTTTTGTGTTAACAACTGAGGGCATTAGATATATTCACTACAGCATAAATGTGTAAATACTATTACAAATCACGATAAAATTTCAATTTGTTTGCAGTTGCAATGTTTTATTTCCATTTTATTCACTGTGACATTTTGCTTTTAACGACAAGATTTCCCGCAAATTGAACAATTTGGATCCAACATTTATCTTTGACACCAGCTTTCTGTTTCTCTTTTGTTTAAATACTTTGGCTTAAAAGAAACTCAGGATAATATGAGAAGATGTAGAAACTGATGTAATATATTTTGACATTTACTATTTTCTTGGCCTATTTCCCCAGCGGGCTCTCAGGAGCAGATCTGTAGTCCCTGTTTTTTTCCTACAGGGCAACAACATCAAACAAACCTGTCAGGTTCAATTAACTGCAGAGAAACTACCTGTTCTTAAATCCAACAGAAAAAACAAAAATGGGCAATGTCTTCTGACACTGTCTAAAAAATGTTTCACATCACAGTAGAAGCAGCTATTTTGGGAACTGCCACAGCCATTCAAAGTGGTTTTCAGCCATTTTTATCCGTGACAACATTATGCACATATGCACTCACTAAAGTTAAAGTTTCGAAAAAAAAGAACTATTTTTTAGATCAGTGCAATTACAGGCAACTGTAAGAAATTAGGTCAGGATTTGAAGAATATAAATAAATTGATTGTTGTTGATTTATTAATGTAACAAGTTACTGAAGCAGTTTGAACTGAAAAAGAAATTTTCCAAGCAGGTTAAAGCAACATGTTTTAGAGCAGTAATGATGCAATCTGAAATAATGGGGTAAAAATCTGCAGATGAGAGAAGTTTCCCCCCAGATATTTGGTAAATACCGTTAGTATCAATTTCAAACTAACTTGCAACACCAGATGGTTTGTTACGAGGAACCATCAGGGAAAAGCATCTCTCAAAAGTCTTTGAAAAAAGGCAATTGTAGGAGCCATCTGTCTAGATCTGTCAGTCAAGGCTGGGAATGTGGTAGATTCTTTAAACAACTGGATCAACACAGTTCGAGTCACAGAATCAAATTTTTTTAGTGGAAAAATGCAGGTCATTTTGTTTTTTGATCACTTGCTCTGATAGATTCTCTGAAGGCCACGGGAAATTATGCCCATTTCTTGGACCCTGTTAAAGATCACACACTTACGGCTGAAAAGAGGCACAGAAGAGAAGTGTTATCACTATTAATCCCTTTCCACTTGAACTATAACTCTTTAAAGGGACTTTATCATTATATGATAGATTTTCCAACAATATTTTGTATCTAAAAATGTTTTTTTTCACTGTGCGCTTTTATTTCAAGCTACCTAAAAAAACATAAGCTCTCTTCTTTTTCCCCCTGTGTTCCTCCTCCCTTCCTCCCCTGGTAATCATTTAGCAGATGCTTGGGAGGAACAGATGCCACCGTTTCTCTCCTCCCTCCTATCCTCCTGTCACTCTTTCTCCCCGTGTTAATTCCCCCTGAATTTATTTTAGTTTTCAATCAGAAAATCTTTTCATGACGGAGATCTCATCAAGTGAGTTCACGATCAGCTGGATGCCTTCTTCTCTTATAACAAACTTATTCAATGAGCCAATGAAATATGTAAAGTTATGCATTTAGCACATGCTTTATCAAAAGAAACTTACAAGGACACACAGGAGAATTAACAATGGCCTGTTAGTCTTGTTAGGAAGGCGTAGTACTGGTTAAGGTGACTAACAGCCAAGGACTGTAAAATGAGCTGGGTGGCTTGTTGAGTCAGAAACCAAGTAGTGTCACCATTAGTGCCACCAGCTCTACAGTTGTTATGATTTTTATAAATTCATATAGTAAGTTTTATTGTTTTCTCCCTGTCCTTTGTGTTCTGTGTCCGCATCTGTGTACAACTCCATGCATACACACCACTGTGATACTGCAAGATTTTTTTTAAAGAATGTTGTCATGTGGATCCACTAAGGGTAGAGTATCCATTCATTCAACTGTAGCCTTTTCTTTAAAATCCCTGAGCTAAACTCTTCTGGGAGAAGTTGTGGTGAGTAGATTCTAAATTGTTAGGATGTCTGAGTTGAAGAGTCTTACTTGCTGTGACAGCAGCAAATAATGTCTCCTTATCTATTACAGTAGAAAAGAAATCTTAGAATAGCAGTGGAACGAGATACCCCCGGGAAAAGAAAACAGTGGAAATAACACGGAAAATTTTGGGATATGCCACCGAATGTATCTGCTATAGATATAAAGTAGAAACAATCTCGATAAAGCGAACCGAGTGATGTATTTTTGATTGCGAGGTCTGACTAATGAATAAGGAGGATGAGGCAGAGGGGGTGTTTCAGTGGTAGAGTGCATGTGTTGCATGTATGAGGTCCTGGGTCCAATTCCCAGCATCTCCACTTATCATCACACTGAGCACTGCCGTAATACAATGCTGAGGGTGCTTGAAATAACAACTTTCATCGGCCTCTACACCCTTGTCTGTTCCCCTTTGCTTTGACATCTTCTGTGTAGGAATGAAAGCAACACAAATATATGCAGTGCTGCTGTACTGTCAAACAACATACACCCTGCTTTTGTTGCAATGTACAAATTACACAGCTAAAAGGAACAGGTTAAGAAAATGATTTATACTGCAATAAAACTACTTTGTTAAGAAAACTGTTTGGTTAAAACATTTAATTAAAAAAAATATAGCCAGACAAATAATGCCTTATACCATTTTCAATTTGCAGAACTGTTGTCCATTGATAAGAAAATCATATATAGAATGAGATGATCCACACAGATTTTTTTTATTGTAATGAAATAGTGATTGATTTTACTGCTTCAGAGGAGTACATTTACTTCCTGTTCCTCTGCATCCATACATGTAAAATACTGCTCCTCTTATTTAGATGCAGATTTTTCTTTTGTACTTTAACACACTTTTACACCCGTCAAGAATTAATGTCCCAGTGAGCCAAGGGGCTCCACTTTGTACCAAACACTTGTTTCTTCAATTGAATCTCAGCAGGGTGGAGGGGGCATGGTGTCGTACATGCCCCTGGCTCTATTCCACTCTTCCAGTTTCTTCACACAGTTGGAGTGGGTTAACAGGATTAAAAACGCATACATTGGGTGGGTTGGATTGCAGAAATGGTTTGCTGCAACTCCACCATCGTACTGTGTAGTATGATCACGCTCATATAAACCCAACAAATGCTAAATAGGTATTTAGGTCAAATTCAAATGATGAAAGTTTAAAACACACAAATACACCCTGTGGGGAAGTGCTGCTGGATAGATGTAAAATAGGGCGAGGGAGGTGCCGTTGAGGGGCTGTGCATCTTGATTCTGTATGTTGATCTAAGAGACTGTCTGGTTCATAGGGGAGTTGATGTTGGAATAATCTCCTTAATCTGACTGAGGGCAGACTCATCTTCACGGGCTCAATAATTGATAGCACCATCTGCTGTGGAATCTGTCCACAATTATACAAGGAATTAGGTTAAGGCAGCATTGGCTAATTACATTACACCTTTTGTTTGAGAGAAGAAAGGTGATGATGGTAAACTGCATTGAAGCCAGTTCCTCCATTGTTGCCGTAACTTGATGAATCTGTTCTTTGGGTTTGTTTTGGGTTTGCTGTCACACAAATAGTACACCACTAGAAATTACAAAAGGTAGCAATAATGCCGTAATGAATGTTCAATAGCATGTGAAACTTTGACAATTATTGTGTTTGCCACTTTTAACCTCCTTTAAAAAAATATCAACAATCTGAGCTAAATAGACAAACCACTGGCTTCTCCCTTCAAAATTGACAGGACTACAAGATGTTTGTTCTCTTTGTGTGTTTGTATGTAATTATACTAGTTAATAGCTTCTGATTTTTCATTCACAAAGTAAACAAGAGTGAATATTCAACTGTTTGATACACATTTATTTACACTGAAAATGTGCACAGATGATGTTGTGTGGCATGCTTGTTTTCTCTGACAGGTATTGTGTTGCAACGTTTCAACAAAATAAGTCGTACCAGCAGGAGAAGCCTGTCAAAAAGTATTTTTCTTTTTTTTCTCACATGCATCACATTTGTTCTGTTTCTGTCACACATTTTGATAGTGAAAAATAGTTTCATGTATTTATGCTTCAACTTGGGAAGGTTGCTCATTTTATAGCCATTTAAACATTTATAATTTTATTGAGTCAGCTTAGTGGAATCAATCTACTCAAATGCTTTAATTTAAGCATTGATACACATTTTTACCTGTGCTCAACACAGTACATTTAACTCAGTGTTAAAACAGCTTAATCCACTGTTGAGGGATTAGAATAAAATATGTTGGGCTGTTTGTTCCATTTCCTCCTCTGCAGAGGTGAGGGACGGGGGGTAAATAAGTCGGCAACCAGCCAGCTGTGAAACAAATACCATGTAGGATGTAGGGCAAGGGTGGACACCACAGCTGTCCAGTAATCTTATTTGGCCACACATTGTGAGTTAAAGGCCGTTATAGAATTGGTTGTGTGATGGGAATGTAGGACATGAAGGAGTGGGAGAAAATCACGGGTCACTATATCTTGGTTTTAATTAAGAAAATGAAAGCTTTTAACTGAATGAATTTCTTTTGTGTTTCTGTGTGTCCACACATGTGCACCCCCCCCCCCTCAGGGCAGGAGTCTCCTGCATTTGCTGAACCCTCTCTGACAGACACTATATGCTGCAACTAAATGTGCAATCAACATCAACAATTAATATCAAGCATCAACATGCATTTCAGTTACAGTAAATAAGTGACAGATTGGACAGATTAAACACACAAACACACACACACATTCAAGATGTTGATACTCTGAACAAAGTGAGAGCTTTTGTGTCAGTATCCAAGGACAGGGTCAATGTCACACTTGTATTGGTGTGCTGCGTGTGTGTTTGTCTGACCTAAAGCTGATCACAGAGCATCTCCCTGAGTGTTCCAGAATCATAAAATGACATTAGCTGGAGGAGCTGGTCTCCAGTCTGTCTCTCCTCATCTCTTTCCTGGTCTGATTTTCATCTCTGTCACCCTCTTACCCCACAGCCATCCCTCCAGCTACGGCCAGAGGCTGCTGACCATTAGTCACAGGCTAACAGAAAAAAAGCATTTGGCTCTTGTCTGCATCTGGTCTTGGGTGACACACATGAAAGCAAGCAAGGGTATACTGACACACACAGTATATGCAAGTGGTTAGGCATAAACAGCCATGCATGCTAACACATGTATCAACCAATGGAGTGCAGGGTCACGGATTGCAGTCCCCAGAAATCAGGTTGGGAATATTAATGTGTGGGGACAGATAAGCAGCCGTGGCAATCCCTTTAAGGGGCATGCTCCTCTGTGGTTGGTGGCTGTGGTTAATTTATGCCAATCTGTACCCCCCCCCCCCCCCCCCCCCACACACACACACACACTTTATGTAAATGTTTATTTGAATCTGAACCAATGTGCAGGAGTGATTTGAAAGCTTCAATCAATCTGAGCATGGAAGTGCTTTCAATAAATAAGATATTCAAAATACAAATGTCTGATCAAAGTATAATCCATAGAGAGAGGTCTAGATAATTTCTTATGATGCATTAAGTTCAGAAACCTGTCCGTATTCCTTATTCTAGGGGGACTTTATTAACAATCAGAATGGTTACTTTGAATTCATGTCCATGCAGGCATGATTCGGAAATCCTAAGTGACATTGATAAATATACTCGCCACCCAAAAAGTCAGGGGTGGATCTGTGGAAAACAGCTCTGAGCTCAGTTAACTGCTGTGGCTGCCAACAGTGTAGACACCCATTGTGATTCAAAGCCATGTTTGGTCATTCAAAAGTAATTTACTGCATAAGATGCGACACGCACAGTTTGAAATTAATCAGGCTCCATAAAAGATGGCGCCGTTTGCCTCTTAAGTTCTTTAGGCTTCCCTTAAAAATTGCTGCCTTACCTCTAACCCCTGCCCTCCTCCTTCGGCCCATTCATTTATTAAATCCTTTAATCCAGGCTCCACTATGACCCTCCCTTTATCCTGACGTTGGGGTACACGTCTGCTCCCCCGCCCCGTGAAATCAGCCAGTCAGCATAGCCAGTGGTGGTGTTCTCATCCAAAGAGAAAGAGGGAGGAAGCGGGAAAAGGAGCTTATGACTGCAGCACAATTAATCAAAAAAGATTAGAACACTGGCTGAGCTGAACTTTGTACTTTGTAGTTCATCTGTTGAAATGACATTTCAAATGTTTCACATGTTTGCATTAGTTATTGGTGTCTTTAAAATTATGTGGAAAGCTATAGGTGGACCAGAATGTAGACTAATATTCATGCACAGCAGTCCCTACAGTGGACAGCTATTATATATATATGGGTTTTCATTTCTGCATAGGCCACTGAAGGGGACACTGGTGCATCATGCAATAACAATGGAAAAATGTCCAGAATAATATGCTGTGAAAGAGGAGCTGAGAGGAGCTGCAATAAATCCAGGGATTGGATGAGTGGGGGTGAGAAAAGGGATGAGACAGTGAATATTAGAATAGGATGAAAGTTGCATGCAAAGTTCTACGTTTATGCATCCTTTAACATTTGTCAACAAATATTATGTTAATAAATATATGCCAACAAATATGTTCTGACTATAACATACAGTATTTCCTTAGTAAAAAATCTCAAAACATATGCTAGAAAAATCCTATAATGAACACATTTTGTATTACTGTAATAAAAAATACTTAGAAAAAATTCCTGACTGAACACGTGATAGATTTAAGCTCTATTGGCTTAAATATTGCCCCTTTTCTGTGAACGGCATGGACAGGGAAACTTCATTTCTGCCTTGCTTCCAACGTATTCCAATCTTTATTTGCCACGTTTCTGGAATTCCTGCACAAAGTGTCCCGGTTTCAGACCCCATTCCCATCTTACAAAAAAAACAAAAACAAAGCATCAACAAATCCTCTCGTTTAAACAAAAGGAGTCTGATGCTCATCAGGTGCGCGGACCACACGCTCCGGGAGAACAGATCCGTCTGGACGCGCACCTGCCCTGTGACATCATCAGTTTACCTGGAGCGCCGGCGAAACCCGGCCGGAGGGCGGGGCGCCGGGCTCAGGGCTTCTGCTCAGCGCCTGAGCCTTTCAAACAGCACATCCTCCTCTCAACACGGCCACAGCCTCCGTAGCTCCGGCGATCCCGAGCTCCGGCGACACGGGGCGCGCTCGATCCCTGAACGCACCAGAAACGCTGTTTTCTTGTTTGAATTTATAGCGTCTTTTTTTTTTTATCTTTACAAACGAAACCCGGTGGAGGTTGGGTTCTAGCAGTGGGACAGGCTCCCGAAGCGACATCAAGCTTGAGACCGGGAGAGGAGCGACGCTGCACGGCTGATCACAGTCCGGGACGCTGACGGTACTTTTGGATTACTCGAGCGCGCAGTTCGCTTTTGGAATACGGCATAAATGTAATTTAAACAATTTAGCTTTCAGTGTGACACGTTTATTTAGTTAATAAAGCCTTCATGTTTGCTCTAAATCGGACGCACACACACTTTCTGTGCGCTTTGAGCAGAGAGCAGCTCCGGAAGAACATGAACCTGTAGCAGAAATAAACGGCACGCTCAGTTTTCATTCAAGAATCATTTTCTTTTTTGCAGTACTGGCGGTGCACTGAGCAATTTTAAGCCCGGGTGAAACTGCGAACTGACCAGGATCAGGATGCATCGCAGCTGAAACCTCGAGTGAGGGACTTTGTTGTGAAATCAGATCTCCCGTGAGCGCAGAACCGGAGCTGAAACAGGATGATCCTCAGCGGTGTAAAGCTGCTTCTTCTCCAGGTGTGCCTCCTGCTTTCCGGACGCTCTCTGGCAGCGACTTTGGGCAGTCTTGGCGGTGAGTACCAACAAATATTAAAAGTGGTAGAGAACAGAATGTCAGTGCTTGGTTTAGAATATATGGCATCCTTTGGTGATGCATCAAAAAAATCGCGCATGGCTTGGAGATGAAGCAACACTTGCAACTTTGGATGTGAATATTCCTTCTAGCTATTAATCACTTTCCCTATCAAATTCTTCCCTCGTAGTTTTGCATGGTGAGTTTCGGCCCTGTTGAGCTCAGTTTTGCCCTAAGTTAAAAGAGCATATGGTTTTCTTTACGGACTTGGTGCGTTATATGTGGCGTCCACCTCTTGTCTTTATGAGAGCTTTTTCCATGGCGATGCTGGCAAAGCAAACAGGAGCAAGAGATGTTGTGCTCAGCCCAACAACAAGTGTGCAGACTGTGCTGCAGCACTGAAAGATCCAGTTACCTTTAAGGTTGAAATGGGCACTTCAGTCAGCCTTTCTTCCTCTGAATGGAGAGATGCAAGTAGATTTTTTTTGTGGTCCTTTTATTGGGCCTTTTGAAGACATGACAAAGGTCAGGATCAGGTAGTTGTTCAGCCCCTTGCCTTGTCTAATAGGAGGAGACAAAAGAATTGTAATTTCCCTAAAGAACAAGTAGTTCCCATCATGTTTCATGTAATATGCTGAAGAGATCACGGATGGGACAACAACCAGATAGATGTTTTATGGCCACTTATTGGCAGAGAAGAGGAGCTCAGTCCTCAAACAGTGTCCGTCTTTGTGTAGCTGACGCACACACAGTCACACAAATGCCAACATTTCTGTGATGAAATGCACGAATGCCATGTGTTTCATGCCGCTGCATTTTATTTTAAAGAGACCCTATGCCAGGTGCACACATATCTTTATTAAAATCTTGTGACCATCCGCTTAAGGGTGTGTACTTCTGTTCATGCTCCTGTGTTTGATGTTATGATGAATAAGGAAAACCTCTTATGTAACACAGGATACCTCTTATACACAAATGGTCATTTGATCTGTGCATGTGTTTGTGTGTAATCGTGTTTGAATTGATTTCCTAGATATAATCAATTGATTTTTTAGTCATAAAGATGTTCTTTTCTGTCTGTTTCGCCGAGATGTTTTGTGCCTCTCCAGGGGTGTTTTTCTGAACTTCCACCAACTGTTTCTATATGTGACTGGACCAGATTAGTCTCTCTTTCAGCTCCGGCTCGTTTCACTGGTTTAGCACCGGTTTTAATGCTTCTCACATGAAACTTGTTAGGCAGTCACCCCAAGTGGGGAGGGGTCTGTTGCCCACCTGGACAGGGTCAGTGCATAACAATACAGGAGAGAGGAGCTATTACTTTTAGCTTGGGTGGCCAAAAACTATGCAGGTACACAAACATTATGTTGCTCTTTAGGCCACCCAGTGTCCACTTTGATCCACCTGCACGGTCCACCAAAACTATATTTTATCTTTGTTTGCAGTCAACAGCAGCTTAACAGAATCTCCATTCAAGCCATTCTCATGCCAGTAGCCTTTAGTAATTGCAGATTTATTACTCTTGTGGCATTTTGTTTTTGTGCCAACATTTACACTTGGCTAGCGATGGCTTTGTTGTGGATTACAATTTGAGCCAGTATTTCACTGCATGCGGCTCTGTGCTGTGAGAAGGTTCAGGGTGGCTATCATTAAAAGTGGTCTGGTTTGGACTTCCAGTGAATTTCACATGCGAGAGGACACTCCCTCTTCAGGTTAAACCGAAGAAGGAATCAAACAAGGAATCGTTAACACTTGCTCATGGCAGTTTGTGTGAAAATTCAAATGTACTCAGATCAAATTAAAATATAAATTCTCCGTCATGTATGTGACCCATGATGAAGCCATGTTAGATGACATTGTGTTGGGCCTGTTTTTTAATTATTTTTACATTGCTTGTTTTGATAGATTGCTCTAATTCTTGTTGTTGCATTGCTTCCATGCCAGAGAAAATTAGATAGGGATTAGGATCGGAAGAGTGTAACCAACAAAACGTCTGAAACAGGCTTTGCCTTTGAGAGGTTATAGGAACTATAGTAGATTATGTGTTTGGGTTGAGGCTGCATTGTTGTCCTACCCTCTGGAGAATATCATGTGGTTATACAAATACTAAAGAGCTGCTTCCCCTTTGTCATTTTTGCATCCTATTGTGTCCTTCTGCCATTCCTTTGCAACCCATCGGCCCTCTTTCCTCCAAGTGTGGCTGATTGGGTGTGGTGAATAGGAACAAGTACCACGGGAATGGAGAGATGGCTTTTAGCACTTTTTACAGTGTTGTCACTTAGCCTTCACAGGGACGGTAGCTTTGGTACATAACATACATCTTCCATGTTCAGAAATGCCGTAGCTTTTCAGCTGCCACACAATCTTGTGTCATTCTGTTATTTTGCTTTTTTTTTGCAGCTGTTTAATTCTAACGTCTAATCAAACAAGGTAACAGACAGACATCAGCAGGTTTATCATGCAGTCAGGCTTACTGAAATAGGCCTACTTGGAATAGCATTACTTCAGAAATTGCAGTGACCAATATTTATCTGATGCCTGCTTGTTTTGTGCATTGATTGAAACTGATTCTAGCCTTTTGAGGCATTTGCTGAAACATTGCTGAGCTGATAAAGTCATCAAATGCTGTAGCACTTTTGTTTCGAATCGGAAACATCTTTAACCACAGAAAGAGTAACCTTGATCAGTTCTAGATCAAAATGAGTCAACTGTGAAGAGGACGAAGATATGCAGAGATTAAAACGCATGGTCAGAGGAGCAAATTCTCAACTGTCGCAGGCCACCTCCAGGAAATCCGCCCTTACGCCCTCTCACACTCGTCAGCAAAGTTCATTAGCTACCCATAAACGTTGACTCATAATGCTCTCTCTATGAAGCTCAGACCAGGCCTCTGATATGGAGAATTATATTAGCAGTGCATGCACGTAGTTGTTCATGCACACCCTTGTGTTGTTTGCCAGTAGTGAGCCCACACAGACACTTCTGTGGCGAGAGTCTGTCAAAGTACAAGTCAAACCAAGTCAGATGTCCGAGGCCACACACACTCTATCTCCTTTTCTCAAATGCACACACAGTAGAGCAGATTATTTAGAGGCTTTCTTGATGGGGATTTCTCTGCTCTTTTAAAAAAAAAAATTACTTGTATAGATATTAGCAGAACTCACCTTATTTGACCACAGACAGAAAGTGTCTGTCTGCTGGTGACTTTGGAGGCGGGTAATGTGGGTTGGCTACATGGAATTCCGCTCCATCATTCTTTCTTTCTTTCCTTCCTTCGTTCGTTCATTCATTCATTCATTCATCCCACCCACCTGGTTCTCACTCCTTTGTTCATAAAGATCTCATGAAGTGCACACTTTCTTGATGTGAGGAAGTGCCTCTCTAAAGGCTCTTGAGTTAATGTTTCTAATAGTTTAGGAATGAGTCAGTGTATTACCTGCAGAGCATTTTAGAAGCAGTGTGTGCAGCTCAAGCATGCATCAACAGCTCATTGGGATTCCACCTGCTTTCCCCTCTGATCTTTTCCTTCTCCTTCCTGTTGTAGCATTAAAATCCCATCTGATAGAAGGCAAGCTTAAAATGCCCATAAGGTCTACAGATTGCTTTTCAGCATTTATATGAAAAGAGAAGTTTTAAGCTGGATATATCAAGTTTAATGAATTTTTCCATTACAGCTTAAGAATTTTAAGCAGTTCTGTATCATGCCTGGCTTTGGTTCGTCTTTGCTCACTACTGCTTGTGACCAACACGAGCATTGATGTTATTGGTCAACAAATAAGTCAAAGGGGCAGTCAAAGGAGGAAAAGATTAGACAGGAAAGTGGTAGTTGTCGATCACTTGAGACATGTTCATGATCCTGGAAAATTTGGACAGAAAATAAAAGTGGAACGAGCAAAAGAAAATTAAACGTAGAAAAATGTTCGCATTTAAAAGGCATTTGAAAACTGGACACAAACACACAGACACTGATGACCAGTCAGAGCAAGTAACTGATCCGTCTCGCTCCAGACAAAACCGGCCCGACACGCAGAGTGTCATGTGTGCTGAAGGTTTAGGAAAAGGTGAGAGGTCACTCCGAGGCACGTTGTTCAAGCTTAGACACTGCATCCACTTAACCCTGTAGCCTCTCTCAGATCAAACACAGACAAACGCACACCGCCGCTTCACTGAGATGACCCTCAGAGAGTTGCTGGCTATTTACTCAGACAGATTAGAGGTCTGGAATCAACAAAAGTCATCAGGCAATTGACCCGTCAATATTTCAGTCTGGCTGTTAGGATCTGTGCTGCTGTGTGTGTGTGTGTGTGTGTGTGTGTTTGTGTTTTGCAGGTAAGGTACACTCACAATGTGTTTTCATATCCCTTCATGTGATCATTTTTTTCTTGAAATCAGATCTCGACATTTAACCTCTGATGACTTATTTTGCATGCTCTACTGTGTTGCATTCACCCAGTAACTGGTCGTTAATGGAATCGATGAGGCCGTAGCACGATTTGTTTATGGTGAAGGTGTGTGTGAGAAACCTGTGTCAGCAGTAAGGCTACTGGTGGAATGTTGAAGGGAGAGGAAGGAAACGGATACACATACAAACAGGCAGATCTGTCCTCGTGAGCAGAATACTACACTTCCTCAAGCCTTTCCTTGTCAGACACACACACAAACAAGCAACCAACCGTCAAACCAGTGCACTGTGAACCCTGCATTTGCACATTTTCTACCTTATAAGTGTATTTACTTCCTCATATCAGCGCTGCAATGATCAGTAAGCTTTCTTTTTTTTCTCAGATTTGCTCCTCTTGGCATTTTTGTTACTCTGACATTTTCAATATTGAAAAAGTCAGAGTACAAACTGCTGAGTTTGAGGGCAGAGGAAATGTCTTGTTAGATCTGGTTTTACTGCCGCATTACCCCAACGACAGCGGCTATCGGAATAAAGACATCGTACCAGTCATGGGACAAAGCAACATGGCCGAGGTATCGTTCGGCATCATATTTAGTATATTAAATATTTGGTGAAAAGATAAAGAAAGTACCTTTGACGATACCTTAAACATACAGTAAAAATGAACAAGCTTGTGGACATATGTATATTGAATCTTATTTTGTTGCAAACTTCCTTTCTTCAAAAAGTCCCACATTTGAGTTGAATCATTACTGGGACACACCGAGTCCAACACTGAGTGACTGCTTGTGTGGGCTGAATTCTTCTACAAGCTTTTAATGTTGACAGTAAATGCAACGTTTAGGATGTTGAAGGAAAGCTCACTAATCTGCTGTTTTTTAACAGTGGACACTTTCCGAATCCACTTGCAAACACAGTGATCTCATTGGCCTTACAATGACAGTTACCTGATTGTAGCTCCACTCCTTTACTGTAGTCTTAATCCAACTCAAATGGGAGACATTAAGACACGAGAAACAACCCTGTTCCAAGTTTGGATTACCGGACCAGCAGCTGTTTTTGTCTCATATGTTCAGGGATCGAGTTTCTGTTTGTGCTTTATGTTTAATTCTTGGGAAAAGGCATCACTAAGCCATAATAGTAGCGGATGGGAGTGTTGATTGAATGTTTAACCCTAGCACTATCCGTGCTAGGGTTAAACATGACAAGTGTCTTTTTTTCAGAAAAAGGTTGAAGACATTTCTGTGAAGAGCTAAACTTGTGACAGAGTGAAAATGTACAAAGTGCAACGACACTGGAACAAACTGGTGGCCACAGTAAAACATAACATGTTTTCCATATGTCATTAAAAGGGCAGTTTAACGTCATTTCAAAATGCAGGGTTGTAAACATAATATATGGAACAGAATCTATAAGGATATCATTAGCAGGGTGATGCAATTGGTTAATCATAATTGGATGGGACAAACAGAGATGAATGTAGGCTTGAGAACGAGAACTGGATTGTCGTGTTAAACTGGCCTTCATTTGTCAACACAATGCACTTAGTTAAACCGGCTTTGCTAGTATTCAATCATATAGTTTGGAGAGAGAGCGCGTGTGCCCACACACACAATCACACTCGCGCCACAGGGTGTATGATTTTCCGTGCTGCGAAAGTCATCCCGCCCTCCACAACCAAGGTAACACACCTGGTCATAAAGTCAGAGCAGAGGGTCATCTGGCGCACACACTCTTCTTCAAAGAGAAGCTGAGGGCTGAATCTTTTGAATAAAAACAATAAACCGATGAGGCTTCTGTGGATGATTGTGCGTGGATCTATTTCCTGTCTGAGTTGTGCCCGGTCTCTCTTTGGCAGCCTGGTAAATCAAAGCACCTCTCTGCACTCCTTCTCCCACACTCCTTTTGTGCATGTGTTTGTGTGTGTGTGTCTTTTGGCACTTGCATTTGGCACACAACTATGGGGCCCGTTTCAAGCACACATGCACACGCATACTTTCCCCCGAAAAGACAGCTTGACAGTGAGGACTACCCTGCTGTGTCTACTTTTGTATTTATTGATTGATCGTGTCTTCTTCTGCTGAGAGTTACTCTGCTGTAATTCTACGTGTGTGCTTGTGGGTGTAGACACGTCGGTCATATTGGAAGTGAATAATATTTTACAGCTTCTTATCTCTGTTGCTTCCATGACTTGTTGCTCTGTAGTGCTTCTGTTTTTTTGTTGTAATTCTCCTTTGGCATATTGACCCTATGTGCCCTTCTTTTCCCCCACTTTGGTGCATAGACGTGTGTATTTGTGTATAAGGCTGTGTGTGTGTGTGTGTGTGTG
>CAJRST010014446.1:5352824-5384551 GCA_907169785.1 Menidia menidia
TGTGTGTGTGTGTGTGTGTGTGCTGGTAAGGAAGGGGAGCAACATTGGGAACCTTAATGGCAGGAAGCTAGCTGAGGCAAACACAAAAGAAAAACTGTCAGCAGTCCCCCTCTCGCTTACACGCACACACACACACACACACACACACACACACACATACACTCAGGCATGCTCACTCACACCCACGCGTGGAATCGAATCAATTTATGCAAAGGTGCACTTTTCCAGATGTGTAAGCAAATATATTGTTTTCTTTTTATGTATTATTTTTAAAAATAAGTACCTGTCTTTTAATGTTTCATGACCTGAATCGGCTACAAGTTTTGGAAATCGTGTACGTGTGTGCGTGCGTGCGTGCAAGGATTTACTGCTCATTAAATTCCCCCCTCTACCCTTCCCTTATGCCTCCCCTTGGTCTCCCTCCTCAGCTCCTCTTATTGTGGTCTCTTTTAATTGGAGTCTGAGGTGGTAATTACAGGGCGGGATGGAGTCTGGAAGAGGAGGATGTGGAGGAGAAGGAAAGATGGCATGGCAAGCCCAGTTTCACCAGAAAATGAGTATTCGTTAAGTTTGTCAACATCTCAAAAGACAGCAGTCACAGTCCATGCTCAGAAATTAGCATGCCGCTAGGACATCGTTTTTTCTGTTGTGCAGGCTGCTCATGATATGAAGGAAACTGTGCCCCACGAATAGTAAAAAAAACAACAGCCCCCTAAACTAAAGGCCCGTTTACTCCAACCATAACCCCGTCCTTTTAACTTACAACCCTGACTATTCTTGAGTCAAAGCAAATAGGACCTATTTGGTGGATCTGGCTCTGGTTCTCATCCAGACTGGTCTTACAAGAGCTTTACACTAAATGGTCTGATGTGAACACCACTGTGTCGCAGGATGCTGGATGTCTTTGTGGTGACAGATGCGGCCTGTTTGATTAGCATCAATGTCATTGTGTAGCAAAGCATCAGCTGCGCTCGGTCGAGACAATGCAAAAATAAATAAGATGTCTAGATTTTTTTCCCCCCTTTAGATTGCTGTCCTTTTATTGTTTACTGTATTTTTGAGCTCTGGACCTTTGCATCTAGAAGGACCTTTACATCCTCTCTTTTGAACCACAAAGCAGAACAAAAACATTTGGTGATACCTCCCTTCAAGCTGTTGAAACAAATTGGCAGAGGATCTGAGACAAGCTGACAGATTTCTTTAGCAGACCATAAATTCCCAACTGTTCCCTTTTCTCGTCATTTTATTGGAGCATTTGTTCACTCACTGTCTCCTATTTATCATTCATTAATTTCTATTTTTAAATGCTTAATGATTTGTCTCTGTTGGTGTATTTTCAACATAATTTAATCAACATTTTGATGTTTTTTTTTTGGACTTTGATTTAAATCTTGTACCTCCCCCCTATTTATGTAATACTGTATCCTCCATTTTCAAGACCACCCCAGCTTAAGAAATGATGATGCAGTTGAATTGTACGTTTATCGAGGTTGTGTCACACGACTTTTCTGCCTAAATTCTGAAATTTGGACCCCTAAATTTTCCACTTCAACATTGACCAGATATGTTTACTGTTGCAGTGCATGAAGGTCGCTGTGCATCTGTGTGAGTTGTGGGCGCAGAAATGCTGAATGCCTCAGCGTTTTCCCTTTCTGCTGGGAGTGACCTGCATCAAATGAGATACAGTAATGGCCCCTCCTCTGCCACTGTCTGGGACATCGGCACACACTCGCCTGCAACATTGTTGAGAGCCAGTCGTGCTGTAAGGATACATTAATGCTGATCCACATTATCATAATTGAGGTGTCTGCAGAGCCTGTTCATGTATCTTGTGTGTGTTTGTGTGTGTGACTCTGCACCCATGGGGAATACAGAAACGGAGAGAGGGTGTTTAGTGCCAGACAGACACCATACTTTCATCCTTTTCCTTAACATTACAATAGAAGACAGGCTCCCCTAAAATGTGTTTGTGTGGGTAACATCACAGACTAAGAAAACCTGCTGAAAGCATTATTATACGGATCTAAAATGCATATTGACATTAGAAAGCAGTCTTCAGTCTCAGTGAGAAATTCACGGGGCTTTGCTTTGAATGAAAGAGAAAAAAAGAAAAATTCACTACTTGCTTGGTTCTAAAAATGTACTTTTGAAAACCAAGACACTAATATCCAAAGATTTCTTATAGTTAATGAAAATGCTTCTCTGTGTGCTTGGCACTGATATACTTGCAATTTAAAGCAATGATTGAAGGTCTCCAATGACATCACAACTCGATGTACACCCAGAGAGCATGATGACTTCATAGCGCCCTCTGTCTCGGGCCACCTCATCAGCTTAAGTGCTTTTATATAATGGCTCCCTTGTCCACATGGAACAGAATAATGACGAGGCCCCTGCAGTTCAGATCTGATTAATACTATTATGCCTGATATGTTGCGATGGGAGAGAGAAGTACATGTAGGGAAAGAAGGCACAAAAGCCAAACAGCTGATATAAAATTTTATTATTTTCTATGTAGGAAAAATTTATCATAAGTAGATTGAATGAAAAATAAATTAAGCTTTTTTTGTCTATTGTTAGAGAGAAGTCATTGAAGTCCGTTGATCAATTAATTCATTTGCTATTGCAACAATATTTTTTATGTTTTTGGCTTTCAATTGGACAATGAAAAAGGAAACACTGTTTATAGTCTACCTCTCTATAAATGATAACATCCATTCATTTTCAACAGCTTACAGAGATGGGAGCAAAGCAGGCTTTTGCAGAGATTTTTTCACAACAATATCATGGAGTTCCTCTTCAGTTCCTCCTCAGCCCTGTTCCTCCTCCTCAGGGAGGAGGAACAGGTCAGTCCCAGGAATACAGAATGCAATCCATCATTGAATCTGGGTCGACCTCAGATCTTCTTAACGTTTCTACAGTTCCTCCAAAGTGTGGTGCTGGTAAAACATCTACATCAGATGCAAAATCCACCGAACTTTACTCCTTTAAACGCAACGAAACACTGTCTTGACTCATCTCAGACCTTCCTCTAGATGTCCAATCTCTTTACTCTGGATTTAATCTGAGTGGCTCTTTGCAACAGATGGAACTAGGTTGATAAACCGGAAGCATCGTCTCTGAACTTAGAGTCAGCTTTTAGATGCGTGTATGTGTGTGTATTTTTAGATATCAAGTAAAAAAGCTGTTCTTTAAATTTGATTTTTTGTTCACTTAGGAGGTCAACTGCTTTAGATTTATACAATCCTTTTAAAAGCCTTTTGGAGATGGATGGGCATATAATACCTTTAAACTTTCCGTGAACTCTTGTTCATTGTGACATTTGTTTTAAAGAATTTAATAGAAACTGATTTTCAATTTAAAATGAGAGCAAGCTTCTCCTGGGCTGTGAGTTATGCACAGTGACTACTGCACTGATGGGGTATGTACATATAGATAAAATGCTTCCATAAAAGACACTTAAAGGAAACTTGCTTTGATAATGCATTTTCCACTAATCCTATATTTTTGTTTTTTATTTTATTATGTTGTACAGAGGTTTTAACTTAATGAAACAAAGAGAGTTAAGGCTCTGTCCTTGATTGCCGCAGCCATGTGTGTCCTGTTGTCGTGGAAAAACACACACACATTGAAAAGTTAGAGCTTGCAGGATCTGCTGTAGGTGTTGGACAAGTTAGACATTTTTAAAACTGTCAGATAGAATAAAACTATTTTTTAGAAGAATGATTAACATCGGAAATATTTCACACTGTAGCCAGGAAGCTGCCGTGCATCTGTCTGTGTAAACTGTCTTATCAGTGCTTGATAATGAGCCAAACAGTGCAGTGTTCTTTGCTGTATTACAGCAAACATGAGTTCCCACCAAATGAGATGTTAGTTTGGAAGTTGAAAATGAAGAAAACTTAGATGTTAGTTTGGAAGTTAAAAATAAAGAAAAATGAAACCCTGTTGATTGAGGATTAATGTGGAAATAGTCTATTCTGTGGAGGTGGCTGTGAAAGTGATGACATCATCCATGCTCATTTGCATTAAGAATGTGCAGGAAGTTTGCATGTCACCACTAGACCTTGGACAATGATACTTGACAAAATAAGACAGAACAGGTGCAACAAAGAAATACAATCTGTTTTTATAGGTTAAAATGATAAACTGTACATCTTCAATGCATTATGCATCATGTATTTTTCACTGTTTTTTAGGGACTGCTCACCTGTGCTTATCCGTCTGTGTATGCATGGATTGTGACCAGGCAGGACAAACCAATTTAAGCAAATTATTTGCCTCAAAGCCATCAAGCACTGATGAAGATGTCAAATGACATGAACTGCTCGTTTTATGAGACTAAGAATGCATGCAGGACACTGTCAGACCGATGCTTTGTTTTAGAGACGCAGAACCGAAACAAAGCTCTGGCACACACCCTAATAAGAGCTCCATGATGATGTGTGACTCTGACATCAGTGCTCTTTGTACATGCCACTTCCAGTTTGAAGAATTTATGCAAGATCCAATTTCTTTTGTTGTTAAAAGTCTTGTAGAAGCAGCTCAGCAGGTTGGTTTTTAAGCTAAAGGCCATTAGATGGACAAAGCTTTCCTTGTTAGGTCAGTCGTACACGTACACACACACTCGCACGCACGTACTTAAACACACAGGATCTTAGTATTTGCCAGGAATGAGCTTAGGGTCATTAATCTTACTTTGCTCGGAGCAGCCTGACCAAATTCAACCCTGCACATACATTGAATATTCATGCTTGTGAACAAATGCATGCAGACAAAGACATGCATCCGCACCAGAAAACAGAATTAGAAATCGCTTCATATTGTTTTTATTCTGAAGTGAAGCCTTCCCCTGAGTAGTTTGTATCATTCTGAAGGGAGGTGTGACCTCAGCTCCGCCCTCAGGTTGCATGCCCACATACAGGTGCAACCACATGTTTGCATGCCTACCTGTGTTGAAATGCGGAAATGAATACACCAGAACAGGGTGTTGGAGCTTCAGTGATTGCTGCTGTTTTTGTTGTTACTTTGTTGTTATATGACGAAATGTGCGAGTATATTTGATAGAAATGCACAAATGCAATGGTCAGACCTGGCAGATCGTTGTTTGGGTGGTGGATGAGGACTCAAGTGTGAAGCTCCTGCAGTGATGAAGAGGATTTGAAATCCTGTTGTGATTATGAGGCCAGAAGGGTCAGAAGATTACCATTGTTCCTTCTTATAATCACTGATGATCACAGTTAAATACATTTTAAAACCAGCTTAATAGGTCTTCTTGCTGTTATTTTATTTTTACTGATGCACTCATGTTACGCTTGTGGTACCTAAATGCACAAGCAGTAAAGTGGAAGAACAGTGAATTGTTCCAGCAGCTTTATTTTTTTCTGGAATAATACTGTAGTAGCCTGTAATAAATAAAGTAGCCACAGAAATAAAGTAAACAGAAAAGCAAAAGATGGAACTAAATTATACCTTTTAGATTTGGCAAAATCTGGAATAAATCAATTTGGTGCAGCTTGCGGTTGTATCCATGGGAAGAGATATCAGAGGAAAGAGCGGGTAAAGAGGGCATGATTTCATCACTGGAAGAGAATGAAAGGGGATACTACGAGAGGAGAAAGATGAGAGTGGAAGGGCAGGAAGTGTAGAAGAGCTGTCATGTCCTGTAGATTGATAGGGGCTTGAGAGGAGAGATGAAAAGAGTTTTTATTTTTTCCATCTCTCCTTCCATCTCCCTTTTTCATTATGCAGACAGTGCCGTCTCTCCTGTTGAATTTAATCAAGCTGATAGTTGGTTAGACCCAATCCAGGGGGAGAACCGTAATCAGTGGGCATTAATCGGTGTGACAGTGGCTTATTAGATGAGTGTGACCACCCCCGCGGGCTTACAAAGTGGATTCAGCCAGTGCTGACGGAGAGGTGGCTGAGGGGAATGTCACTCCACAGGGAGGAAAGAATAAGAGTTTGTGATTTAGCTTTAAGAAGTGATTCACCCACAGAGGGAGGGAAAAGAAAGAGAGGGATTTATTTTTGTTTGTTCCATCTTAAAGGTAAATTGGAGACATGGGAGAGATGGCCTGTCGTTAAAATAAAAGATGTCCAGTACAAAAATATTACGCTGCTCTTTGTGTGTGTTTTCAATCTCCACCCTGTCACACTGTCCTCACACATGGAAGGCTGATCTTTTGTGCTGATTACATAAAAGCACAGCCACTCTCCAGAGTTTGTGTTATACAGTGTCTCCTCAGGCAAACGGAGGACACGATCCTTTAAGTACTTTGGCCCTGACTGCTGCTTCCTCCTTTTGTTTTGCTCTGTTGCATTTTAATGCTTTCTTTAAAATAATTTGGACATATGAGTAATTGTTTTGCACTTTAGTGACCCCACCGAATTTTTTTCTTCTTCCATTTTTGATAAAATTGATTTAGTAAGAATCAAACTAGTAAGAAAAAGTTCCTGGTGGAGCTATATGAAAGAAAAAAAAATGCTGTCCCTCTGCTGGATGTCTGCTAGTCGCCAGGCTGTTTGGAGGAAACACATGCAGGATGTTGCCACTCTAAAATCAGCATTCAAGGAAAAGACTCCAGTGAATCCAGTAACTTTCTGAAACTCCTTTACATCACAACTGCAACCATCAACAAGTCGGCCTTCCTGCTTACTTGCTTATCTTATCTTTCTCCTTGGTGTTGCAACAATCTGAGTGATTTTTGACCTCTCCGTCGTGGCCTAATTTTAGTGTTTCACTGTAAACAGAGACACTCACACATGCGCAAACACACACACACATCAGTGCAGTTGTAGGGCAGGTCCAACATGTTTGTGTAGTCAGGGGAAAAAAAAGAGTAGGCGGGTGGCATCAGGGGATGTGAGTTTTCCATAAAAGCCTGGAGGTACAAAGCATGTATGAATTTGTGAATTTGTGTTTCCTCAAAACGTTCTTAAATGTGGTGCAGGCTTTAAATCACGAGACATCCCACATAACATAACATCCTGCTGCCTTCTCTTTTCACTCACCAAACAATAGAAAAGACTGAGAGTCTTTGTTTTGGTTCTGTGAGATCGGTGTTCTCTACAACAGAATATACTTTTGTGCTGTAAAGAAGGATTGAATGGTGACAAAAAATTAATGTCTACAAAGAGATTCTGCTTCCCTTTATTTTTGTATTTATCTGATGTCTGTTATCACGCCAAACACTGACAAATATCATTCATTAACAGGTTCCTCAGCATAACATTGTAAGAGTTTGTTGCAGGCATATCAAGTTATGTTCAGAGGAAGCACAAAAGAGCAGAAAAACCTGTTATCCTTGCTTCGTCCAAAAGCTGCCAACACTAAATTTATATCTTTAAAAAATCTAAAGTTTTTATGTAAAAGAAGTCAATGCTGATATTTTTTATCTATTTCTTTGTCTTCTTTTACTTCCCCTCTGACATGCTATCAGACGGTCATTACTTCTCTCTTATGTTGGCTCAGGAGACTTTCACAGGATGCATTGGGATTAATAAAGCAAACCCCTCAGCTTCTGCTTTCGGACTCGTGTGTGTAACCATGAAAACACCTGCTCTTGACAATTGGTTCCACTTCCTGTCGCATGTGGAACTAACTCAGACTTTTAACTCCTGCAGATGGGGGGCCTTGTTTTTTTTTTTTTCTCTTTGAGTCTTTGAGTCTTTTCAAACATAATCAGACACTGAGGTTCATAAAAAACATGTGAAACACATATACATTTCCCCACTGAGACTCTGCCTAGACCCATCCACAAGCCTTTCCTGCACCACTCAAAACAGTGTGTGTCCCCATTGTATTGGAGATTGTGTCAGGAAGGAAAGCCCCGCCTCTTTATTTCCCCTTGTCGCCCAGAGTGTTGATGACATCACAGAGGACCCTAGAGCTGCAGGGCATCGTGGGAAATGACCTTTCGTCCTATGCAGATGAAGAGGCGCACAGGCTCGCACACAAAACACATTCACCTTTGTGTATGTATGCAAAAGATGAAAAGATATATGAAATCGGGGGGCTGGTCTCAGGGGTCTATTACCTCCAGACCTGGTAAAATTCTACTTCCGTTAGCAGTTTGAACCTGTGTAGGTGTGTGTGTATGTGTGTGTGTTTGAGAGGTGGTGCAGGGGGACACATAGATGATTTATGACCAGCAGCTTTCAAGTGTTTATTCGTATGCGTGCATCGATATCAACCTTATTCTGAATGTATCAGAATTCCATTAACCTTAACTGAAACCAAATTCCCTTTTGCTGCAGCTGAGTTATTATGCATTTCCATAAGTTCCAGCTGGGACAACTTTTAAGTCTGTAAGGCTAATGGCTCGTCATGAATGCATCATTGGACTTTGTTGACTGATGAGAAAACTGGTGTTACTTTAATATGCCTTTTTAATCATGAGGCTGCTGGGAGATTGTCCGTTCTCTGACTTTAGGAAATGAAAAATATTTAAAAAGCCTAGTATGAAGAGAATTATCTAAAGTTGTGTTTATTTTTTGAGTATCAGGGAAGAGCAGACCTTACAGTTAATGTGATCTTCAGATACAGCTTCAGAGAAAATGGTCAACCAACTAATGAATCCTCAGGGCTGTGATGGTGTATTAGTGCAATATATGGGTAGCTTCTTGTGTCAGTTCCCATCAACAGCTGGTGTTTTGTTAAATGTCAAGCTTGCATTATCTGGTGCCAGCAGACAAATATAGGTACTTAGCTGTCATCCTAGTATCTCACTGCAGAAGATGATAAGTTAGAAGCCTTCTAAATTACAGTGGATCCTAACAGCTTTGTGCCTCTGGTGTTTTTCAGCACACACTGTCAGATTTTTGTCTTGAACTCACAAGCATTTATTCATGAGTGAAAACAGAGCATTCCGGGACGGATGCTCTCCACCTGGCCATACAGGGAGCGGAGAGATTTCTTTTTTTACTCAAAGATTAACTGCACTCAAAGAATAATATAAATACTGGATGTTATCTATCACGCAATTTTGTATATTTGCATGCCAGTCTGATGGTCTGTTTCGGTTTTATTTAGAAAACAAAACAAAAACACAACTTGCAGTTGGGGGATGTAGGATTTGCATAACATGGAAACATTTGTTTTCAGACGCCTCATCTTACACCTCTCTCTCTCTCTCTCTTTCTCTGTGTGTATCATGTGTATGTGTCTCCTCTTTAGTTTTGTTATAATCTTTTAATTTGTTAAATCATTTCATGTTGCATGTGGTTTGGTTTTCTTCATGTTTTTTCTGTACTTCTTTTGCATTGTGCAGCTTTCTTGTGTAGGGAAAAATCAATCTGAACTGGATAAAAGAAAACACTTGTAGTTCAACCCACCTTTTGTTCCCCAGATGTGACTAAATTTCTTGTTTTCAGTAAAAAACAAAATCCCAAACAGCATTGTCTCATCAGATGAGTGTATGAGCGTCGGCCCAGTGGCTGCTTCAGAGCTGAACTCTGTCTCACACCTCATCTCGATTCGTTTTACATCAACAATCATCCCTGACGTTTGTATCACCTTTTCCTCACTCATTCCCTCAATCAGTTAAAGAACGCTCTAACTGCCTTTAGACTCTGAGACAGTTCTTCATGTTTCATTGCAGACTGATGATGGTTGCATGTTAAATATGTGTGTGTGTTGTATGTGTGTCTGTGCTCCAGCTCACAGGCCCCATAGTGAGTCAGCAGAGGAGCTTCAGGCATGTGAAAATAACCCACATCATTTATTTAGGGCTGAATGTCTTTGTGTATGTGTGTGTTTTTGTGTGTGTATTTTGGGAACTGAAAGGCCACACATTTTCGGTCATTTCATCGGCGGCATAGCATATGTGTTTGTGTTGCATGTGTTATGCTATGTGTGAGGATGAGCTGCGTTCTCACCTGTCTAAGATTACCAGGCCTGTTGGATAATGGCTGAGAAGTTCAGATTACCATCACACACCATCCCTCTGAGCCTCACAGGAACAAACACACATGCAAGCGTGCATTTCCAGCATATTTTCTAAGGCCATGCAGAGGGTGATTTGTGACAGCAGACTGCTTATGGAAAGGATTCTGAAAGCCACACATGCAAAGAGGAAGACAAATAAAAAATATCTCTGATCCACATGGACACACAGTGTGACCTAAAGCAGATTCCTATGTTTGTAGTTATTTTAAAGCTGTTTTAGAACCTGAACATGGGACATGTTGTGGAGATGAAGGATATTTAGCGCTTCTTCTGCTTTTGCTGTTTATAGATGAACTTTAGCTTTGAAATGGACCCTTACTTAATGAAAAACCCTTAGCATGTCAACTGACCTAATGTGGCCATTCAATTTAGAGCCAGAACTATTAAATTCAATCCTTGATTTCCTTTGTTAGAGGTTACAAAATAATGGTCAAAGCTAAGTTGGACTCATCAGTGGCCGCAATATAGTTATAGACCTTGCACACATTTTTTTTGTAAACATTTTTTGATGATGCTTGTCATTTTAAACCTTTGTTTAGAAGGTCTTGGTAAGCATTCAACCACTTATTCTGAACATGCCAAGACTATTCAGGTGCATGTTACTGTACTGATGTAGGATCCTTTGACTGTCAGATGAGATAATTCTGACTAGGTGCAGTAGACATTTTGCGTGTTCATCCATTGTGATTGTGTACTGATCTATTGTTAGGACGCATAATAACATACATACGCATGCCCTCTTCTGTTGTGCAGCATGACAATGTCTGTAGCAGGTGTGGCTCCTTAGTCCTTCAGCATAACAGAGTCAGTGTGGTCAATAAATGTAAAGCCATTAGTAACTATTATAGTTTAATTCTCCAGAATTTTACCTTGTATGACTTTTGTCTGAGTTTTATATTTATGGCTTTATTTTGGCCATTTTATATAGATTAAAATTTTATAACTATTTTATTAATTTATTAATTTGTGCTTTGTTACATGATCAATTTTGGCCCTTGGTTTAATTATATTTTCTATTATTCTATAGCATAAACTCTCTCTATATACATATAAAATTTCATAACATTCTGAAGTTCTTTCAGATGAATAATCCTTCGCAAAAAGTGTTGGTTGGTACAGAGATGTGTGGTACACAATGCAGGATCTGCTCTTTCAATTTAGATCCTGAGAGCTGCCTGCCCTGCAGGACACACACATTGAGTGCGCAGACACACAGAGGACCTGAGCTGCCATTTCACTGGAGCAGAGCAGTTAACCCATCGACCTTTGCTGCTGTATATCACCTCAGACACGTTCAGTGAACCACAGCAGCACTGCCTGTAAAAGCAAGCTCACAAAATGGCCCCGATTTAATCACAATACTGCATCTGTCCACCCTGCACTTTCCATCTGCAACTGTCACGTCAGCAAACTTGTACCATACACACAAAAGAGAGAGATTTCCAAGTCTGTATCTTAATATCAATATTTCAGTATGGATATTGAAGGTCTTATCCTGGACTTAGACCCAGCGGAAGTCAATTTTGATTTGGCTGCCTATAAGGATATGAATTGCTTTTAAATCCGCCCAGCAGTTTTTGGAATCAATGCAACAAATGACATGAAATACCACAGTTTATCTCAGTTTTTGTAACAAATGAATACATTTATTTTAAAATTTTCTTTATACCGTACATCTTACCATGATTTATTCCACCATGGTTGCTTTACCTTTTACTCTCCCTCTCTGCCATTTGAAATCTTTTTCCCTGAATGGTTTCCCTGCAGCTGCAAGGTCCTTCTTCTATCATCTCCCCCTTCTGATACCAATTCCTGTGTTATCAGTTGATGTGGCTCCAAAGTGTGTGAAAGTATCAGATGTCGTGTAGAGTGGGTCACAGGTCAAAGAGGGAGTCATGTTTTTGTCAGTGTCTGCTGAGAACTACTAGAGTGAAACGTTGCAAATAAACATTCTGCCAGCCACATGGTGAGGTGTGTGCTTTTGGGACTTTTTTTGTTGACGCACAAGTAAGCTTCAACTGCCTCGCCCAAGAAGAGTTGTTTCTTTGTGTAACATGAGTTCAAAAGAAAAATTCATCTTCTGTGTTTTGAATAATGTTTTTTACTGTTGTTATAATACAAGGGCACCAGCGGGGAACCGGTTTGGGTGCTGAGTGCATCCCTTCTCAGAACAACTTATTCAGGGACGTGGATCTATAATAAGCACCATCTCCATGTCTGAGGGAGTAGATGACCTTGTTCAGACAGCAATAATGTAGACCCTGTTCTTTTTGTTTTGAATGCACAAAACTGTCCTCACAGCCCCCAGGGTTAGTCTGTAGCTCATGGTTAGATATTAGTAGCTTTGATCTGTGCTCTTTGACAGTCTCCAAACTCGATTCCACACACTGGTTACTTTGTTCCATGACAAGAATGGCTCGAGCCCCCGAGGCCATCAATGCAGTGGGTATTTTGGGGGCATCGAGACGGGATTTGCTGTTTTCAAACCAGGTTTTAGCTACTGATTTGTAAATCTCACTTTCTCATTTCTTTCTTAAAGTAGAGTTTTCAGCTAATAACTTAATAGTTTAATAGTTACCACTTTTGTTTAGCCAAAACAAGTGAATCCATTTGGTTTCCTAAGATGACTTGTGAAGAAAATGTGGTACACAGAAACATAGGTTTACGTTACTGCTGGAGGGATGGGTTGTAGTACCCAGGATGGCAGGGTTGTGCTTGTTTTTCTGCGATTTTTCCAAATGGATAGAAATGTTATTTTATTGCCAGATGGGATGTAGACCTTTTTGGTTTCCACTTAATGTGCCATGTGCTGGACTGAGGTGATTCCTGCTGTTTCCCTTTAACCCCTTGTGTTTAACTTGGATAATACAGATAAATGTGTAATTTCATTCTAAAATGTTGCTGGAAATGTCCCCTGGTTGTAGTTGATAATAGTACATTGTTTGTGGCCCAATGGGACTTCTCAAATCTTTTACGAATCTGAGAAGTGCAAATGTGTGACTCCTTTGTGAGTGTGGGAAATTACGTGTGCAGATATATCAACATGTGGGCAGGAAATTGACCTGGTTAATGTTTAAACGTAAGTTCTCAGATATGAGATGCACAGACTCACACTACACGCCAACCGTCAACCTTTGTGACTCATTTCTGCCTAAATGATGTTGCTTTGTCTCCTTTAGAACATCACTCATAATAGACCTTTTTTTATGTGGAAAAAAACGGTTAGTTGTGGTTAGTGTGACTTTTTGTATTTTTCCTCTAAGCTCGAAAATGCCATTTTTAAAATTGCAAATTGAACTGAATTAATGAATTCACATGCATATGAATTCAATTCCAGCTTAAACAACATTTAAACTCCAACCTATGACTATCGTGGCGTCACCTAAGCAACAAGCATATGACACTGACCGTATCTTGCCTAGCCACACAGATGAGGTATCTGACCTTTATTTGTGTTTGTTCACATGCAGACGTTAGCAACCACTGTGTGGTTTCCGTAGTTTTAACGAGACACATGTGGGGTCTCTGTGTGGTTGTGTGCAGGGTATAATGACGTAGAATAAACCCTGTAGAAATGAAAGCGGTTTGTGTGTATTTTCCACTCTATATATGCAGCAACTTCAGGATGTAGCAAACATTAGCCAGTTTTAAATATGTGTTTACAGGGGCATGCATGCATTCTGGTGTGTAACTTACCTTCCAAATAGGTATTTTCTTTGGGACCTTCTTTGTGCGTGTGGCTGTGGGTGTGTAAAAGTCCCACTTTGCACAACTGAGCACATAGAATATTGGAAGCCAAGTTTTCACGCAATGATAAAATATTTTCCCTTGATATAACTTTACACCTGCAGGGACAATCATTGCTGCACACGTCTTTCTAGGGTTCTTGAAACCTGAAAAAACCTAACTACACGATTGATTCGAATACAGAGATGATCCCTCTCATAAATCTTTCTTGAGGGAGGTGGAAGGTCGGGCACAGCTACAGCAAAGCGGGGCTTAAGCTGATATTAATCAAGTGTCTTATACAGCAAAGTGGATCCACCTAAATCCATTGGAGGAAGTACAGTGTTGCAGATTGGACTTTCAAAAATAAATATAGGGTATAAATTATAAGTGTTAAAGGTGAAAGAGAAACAGCTATACTTGAACAGTGATGTCTAATGCTTTAAAAATCTATTAAATAGATAGAAGAGGAAATATTCGTCATACTGTAAACCAGGCCTGATCAAAACTGCTCCCAAATGTAGGTCGTAACCTGCTATTTGAATGTGGCGTACACGTTTACAGCCATAGGCCCCTAAACCCCAGAATGAGAACAAGTGATCTCTAACATAATATGTCTACTCCAGATTATTTTGGCTTGAAATACAGATTTGAGTTTTGTTTTGTCTGAGTTCAGAAGCTACATTCCAAACACGGAGTCAGGTGAGTGTGTGGAAGTGCTTTTATTTGAAAGATGGGTTCCAGTTATAATTCCTCCCACCGAATGTTTAAAATGGCATCAGTCAACAGTTTGTACGGTGTTTACAGTGCTGTAAACACACTGTATGTCTTATAAGGGCTTATAAGATAGATTGCTTATACCTGTGTTTATATCTGCTTCCATAGATGAGCACAGTTCCCAGAAAGTTTTTTTTTAAAGAGGTACATCATTTCCTGGAAATTTCCCGAGATACTAATTATGCAACGGAATGACTTTATTTTCTAGCAGTTCAGTTTTACTTACTTTGAGATAAAAATAGCACGATTGTGTTGACATGCTGACTCATTCATGCTGAAATTTCTCACAGACACTCGGTTCTATGTTCACACACTTCCTGTGTGCGGGCTGGTGAGGCCTGTTGGCAACCAGGTTCAAAACCAACACACACACATACAGACACTAATCCAGCAGGGCATGTGCGAATTTAGGGCAAGCCTGATTAGTAGTGCTACTGCTTATCATCCACAGCCAGAGGGAGAGAGGGGGTGGGGGTGGGATAGACACTGGGAAATTGGGGAAGGAGAAGAGGTGGTGGGTGGCTGGAATAAGGAAGATGGTGGCATGAGCTGAAAGTAGCGTTATTTATCATCTAAGTTCATACAAATATAAACACACAAACGCACACCTCATTAAAATAAAGAGTATCAGAGCATTAGACTAAAAGATGTTGTGGAAACCACTGCAACTGATGAAGTGGAGGGGGCTCCTCATTTCTTGTTTCAGTGGCATTTAGATGTTTCATTTCCTCCTCCTACCTTTATGTCAAGTTTCCTCTTTTTTGTTTGGAAATCCTTTAGTTCCCCCCGGACCAGTAATATGTGTGTGTGTTAGTGCTCCCACTGAAGCAGAACCTCAAAGGAGAGGCCAGGGTTCTGTCAGGGTCATTTAGCTTTTTTGATGTCTTCACTTCTGAATGAAGAGGATGAAGACCAGAGCGTAGGAGGGCACCGATCTCAAGTGAGGCCCCATAGAGAGGGTTTATGAGTTGAACTAATGGCTTCCCCACTCACTCAATGACTATTTTTCTTGATGTTACTGAGAAGTTGTATTCATCTTTGTATTCTTCCTTTAATCAAACTGTAAGTGTGCATACGCTGTACACTTATACCAAACTACACAACATCCTTTTTATCAGCTTAAACTCCTTTCAGAGATGTTGTAGGTGGCTTGATCAGTCTGTTAAAGGGATAGTTTTAGGTCATTTAGAAATTTAGAGCTGACTAAACCTAGCTATTTGCTGAAGTCCTTCAGAAAGTCAAATAAAGTTTTCCATCCTAATATTCATATGCGCTCTTCACAAGAGTCCATGACAGCGAAGGTTTCTGTGAATGGTTCAAATGCTGGATTAATGCATATGACTGAGAGGTTGCCCTCCATTGGATGCCTGCTCCTGTTTTTCATTGCACAGGAAAATGGGCTAAAGTCTTCTAATAAAACAGGTAAGGTTGGTAGAAGAATTACCTTTTGAAAATCTGCCAAAAGCTGAAGCATTCCTTTAACCTGTGAAGTAGGTCTGCCCCTGTCTGCTGTGCAACAATTCAGAGGAAACTGCAGCTGGAAAATGTGAAATGGCACTGAGTGGATGATAGCGCTATAAATGTGTGTCTCTGCACAGTGTGGGATTGTGGTGATCATGCAGCTGTGTCCTGTCTCACTGTGGGGGTAGGAGCCTGTGTGCATGCATCTCTTCGCTCCATCCCGTCAGCTTTGATTGACAGATGAAGAAGGGAGGTGTATAATTTATCACTTCCTGCTTGGCTCTGTCCCACAATGCCCTGTGGCCTTACACTACGGTTGGTCCCTCCGAGCAAAAGTCAGTTTATTAAACCTTTAATGGACCGTCCCAACCACCCACACACACATTCACTTATAAAGCCACTCACACACACACACTGACCCTGTTGGTTTCCATCCCTGTAAGCGTCTCTGTCATGTTTAATGTATAATGAATGAATGATTCATGGCAGGGGAGAGAATTTTGTATTTTAGGAATACTGAATATTTATTCGTCTATAATCACACCAGTCCTTTTTACTTTGAGTGTGAACCCCCCCCCCCCTCCCCATTTTTGTCTCTCTCTCTAGAATATTTAAGGTCATCCAGATTGTCCATGAACATGATTTGAAAAAAAAAAAAAGTAATCATAGGTAAAGGTGAAACATGTATTGTGTTTTTATCTGGACTACATCAGGGCAATGCCCCATGCATTTAGAAAGAATCATCGTTCATAACCTATCCATCTGGGGGGGAGGAAAGTTAAATAAGGAAAGGTACTCTGGTTCATAAACATGCTAAAGCTGCTTTAATTGATCTGATAAAATAATACAATCCTGAGTTGACAAGATGAAGAGATTTGATCTGGTTGGGCATCTCCCCTCGTAAACACTGGTTGTTTTATGATTTCAAAATATTGTTATATATTATCTTTATAGTGGTTAAACATGAATTCTAATCTATCCATCCATTCACTGAACCGCTTATTCCCAAATGTGGTTGCGCGGGGGCTGGAGTCTATCCATCCTAACCTCTTATTGTGTTGATATGTGATCTTAAGGGTTATGTAATTAGTGATTTGTTTTAAAAATGGTTATTTATGAATCAAAGCCCGGCCAGCTTTGATTTGTTTATGCACATTACTTACTGTACATTTTCACACATAACACATGCTTAGGCAAAGATAAAGGATCAAGATATAAGATTTGATGTTCCTCCCTTTTCAACAAGGTGTTTAAGATAAAATATGGGAGGGAAAAGAGTTTGAGTGGAGTATTAGTATACAAGCTGTGAATTTTCTTGTGTATATTTAGAGATGTGCGAGTGTGTTTGTGTGACTGTGTATAACCGGGGCAGATGGTGTAGCTCTAGGAATCATCTCTCTACATTAGAGTGCACAGCAGGTGGTTGCATCGTGTGCATGTGTGTGTGCGTCCTACACAGCCAGTGAGGACCGGCTCACAAGGACGCTGCTTCAGATCTTGCCTTTGGCCTGTGTCACCAACGGTCATGTCTGCTCTGCTGCACATATGTGTATGCATGTGTGCAGCAGTCTAGCAAGAGGCCATAGCCTGAAAAATCCAAAGGAGCATGCAGATCTTGAAAACAAAGATGGACCACAGAGTAAGGAACTGACACGATTGACAAAACAAAAATGAACTAAGTGGACAGAGGGCTGGTCTGTTTTTCCCCCCTCTTCATGTCAGAAGTGTAGACTGAACTTATGTAAGGCTTTTCTGGTCTAGCTGACCACTCGGAGTGCTTTTACACAACATGCTGCTTTCACCCGTCCTCCCACACTGCATATGTCCGACCGTGCAGTTATACAGGCCACACCATGCTTTTCACTATTCACATTCACACAGTGATGGACACATCTGGACACAGCTGTACCGTCCTTTATGTCCTTTTTAAAAGTTATTCTCAAGAGACTGACTGATTGATTGGGAAAGTGTTTATTTCAGAAGTCTTGCTGTAAAAGTATAAAAACTATAGCATGTTCTTAAAAAACCTTAAATCCAGACCAACGTAGCGACACTCACACAGTGGATATCAGCAGCTGCAGTACGTCTGAAAGACATTTATTGTCTTTCTCCATGTCTCTGTCGTCTGGCCTTTCAGGAAGTGTAACCCCTCTGCAAGCAAATGAGAGCCACTGTTACTATTTAATGCCTGAAGGCCTTTTTAGCTGAACAGATGGCTTCTTAGTGAATGGGAAATCATATGAACTGTTAAAGGGAACAGACAGACTGACTGGACGAGAGATTCACGATGGAGGCAAGGGAAGGGAACATTTCTGCGATTCTGTTAGCGGCGGATGCCAGCGTGTTGGGGCCTTTTTTCATTTCACAGAACAACACAGGCAGACACAGACGGGCTCTAAGTGGAAAGTCATGTCAGCGCAATGTGCCATTTATGAGGTTATCCTGATGTGGTGCTTTAAGTCCTGGTCACCGTAAAAACAAGACCAAAAAGTTTGTTCAAACTTTTAATTTGCAGCTGCTAAATTGGGTTTCCTGTTCCTGTGACTCTTTTGGGATCCTTATATAATTTCCCTTATTACTTATAGAAATTGTGGAAGTCTTAACTGTGTTTTTACGAGCCACATATCATGATAAATTGATTAAATTGATGAAGTTTAGATGTGTTCTTGTTTAATTGGTTGTGTTGGTTATCATATTCTCTGCAGTGCTGGGGTTGTTTGCTCATGTGTGTGCTTTTGCTCTTTACTCTTTATCCCTCTTTTGAATTTCCCACATCATTAATGCAGAAAGCAACGCCCAATGGAATGCTGCTTCCCCTCCTGTGCAATATTTATGGGGATGTTGAGGTTTGAAGCTTTGAAATTAAGGACAGTCATGACAGCAAGGAGGTTGATTTAAGGTTCATTCTGTTAAAAAAAATTAAAAGGATCTATGAACAAAGGTGCAATAAAGTTGACACAAGTATGTTTTCAGTTGGGGCTGCACAGTGGAGTGGTGGTTAGCCCTGCTGTTGAAAACAGCAAAGGGGGTTTCAAACATGACTTTTCAGTAGGGTCATAACTGATCATTAAAGGGAAGAAAGTATTATCAACTCAGATCACCATAAAACTATTCTACCAGCACGTGTGATATTAAAACAGTCTTTATATTTCTGAGCCCAAGTTGTATAAAGAGTGGATTAATGAGTGTTTCTTTTAAACAATCTGCCCTGTAATTAAATGCTTTTCATTGGAGCCTTAAAGTGTCAGAAGTGTAACACATCAGAAACATGATTAAACAAGAATATGTTTTATTATCGTTCTATAAGTGGAATCACTGTAAAATGAATAAAGAAAGTAGGAATGTCATTCTATTTGTTATATTTTATTTGTGTACTTGCAGCTAACTGATTATCTTTTTGGTAATTTTGTACCATGTCCTATATTCTGTCTGTGGCACTATCTTCACTCATAGTATCTCTTTTGATCTGCAGATGCCATGCTGGGTCCAGAGACGTTCAAAAGTGCAGCCAACTTCAGTACATTCCTTCTGGATGGTTCATCGGGGATGCTCTTTCTGGGCGGCAGGGACACCATTCTGGCTGTAGACACCAACAACCTGAGCCAACGACCAAAAATGGTGATGATTAGTTTGCCACCAGTCTCTTAAAAAAGATTCAAATGGACACTTGAAGTAAAATATGGAGCAATGAATTAGAAAAGGGTTTTGGTTTAAATAACCTTCTTTCTTTTTTGTAGAACAGCAAACCAGTACATTCTAACATATGGCTCTTATTTGATCTATAAAACGTGTTAGTTTGGATTATTTAAATATACAATATAAAGCACTGTAGTGTTTTTGATTAAGTGCGATAGGTTCTCTTTTCTTCAGGTTTATCATATGTTTAGTAAAGTATTTAACCCTTCCTGTATATTTAGCATTTTGAGACATGACAGTCTTGAATTAAAGTTTCATTTACGATATTCAGTGTCAATTAATGACCATTACATTCTTACCACGGTGAACATCAACATTTATTTTAATTGTGAAACCAAAAAATATGTGAAAACCTAAGCAGGCTCCCACTGTTTTTGTGGCAAAAGCACGTGGCCCTGCTTTTGCCACAGTAACAGCTGAAAGCGTAATCTGGATGAGTTCCATCAGTGTAGGTTTTCAAATTTTCCTTTGATGGAAGAAGGTTCCTTTTTAATGAAAACTTTCATACAGAACTTTCAATGATAATGCTAACTTGGATCAATGATCAACTACTGACAATTAACTGACGCTGTACTTTGTCTCCAGATTGTTTGGGATGTGCCTGAGGACAAGAGGAAGTCTTGTGTGGCGAAGGGGAAGACAGAGGTGAAGTCCTGTGCCTGTGTGTGTGTCTGTGTGAGTGTCTGTGTGTGTGTCTGTGCGGCGTACACTTTTACGTTTTTGTCTCATGAAGCTAAAAGGTTTTTGTACAAACTGGTCATTCCTTAACCTTAAAGGTGACATGACGCCAAACAGGGCAGATCCTGGACAGCACAAGTGTAACTTTAATGGACCATAATTGGAAGAAATTAAGTGTCCTGAAATGACTTCATCTCTAAGAATCTCTGCGTAAATAAGTATGTGAGATGATTTATCTCCAATATACTACGAGGTCATTTTATTGTCTCCCAATGTGACTCTTATGTTTTCGCTACGGTTTTAGAAGGATTAACATAAATGAAGTGCAGTTTAAGGAGGACTTGAGGGATTCGTTTGCATTTTAATCCCCTCCAGCTAAGAGTGTCTCTGATGTTTTCGTATTTTTTTCATCATCAATTCCCATAGAACTGTAAAGCCAGTTATAGATTTGTCTTCATGGCAAGCATCCCCTTTGTCACTGAAAACTGATAAATCTTTTTCCATGTCATTGAACCACTCCAATAAGCAAAAGGGCAAACCATGGGTCACTAATTCTTTACAGTGAAGGCTTTTCTTTGTCATCACAATCATCAGATATTCCTTTCGGTATTGATATAATGTATTGAACTTAAGTAGCCTCAAGAATTAGCCGTAAATGATTTCCTTGCGCACATATTTGCTGCTACTGTATGTGCGTGCTTTATTTTCACAAGCCAGCACTGTTAGGCATTGGATGGAAATTCTGGGACTCAGTCCAAGGTTGCATTGTGTGTTTATATGCATGTATATTTGTGTGTCTGTGTTTGTATGTGAACGTGCATACTGACGTACTGACACAAACACAGTTCGGGGGAAAGATGGTGTATGAGAAGTCACAGATGTCCTGTCTATGGAAACTGATTAAATAGAGCATACGGTACACTGAGCCTGTCCCTCCCATTGTACTGTTACTGCTACTAAACTGCTTGCACTCAACCAATAGTACATTTAGTTAATATTTTAGCAAATGGTTGGTTTGAAAAAGCAACAGCAATCTAACGTAGATTCTGCACCTAGTGGAGGGTCTGATATTAGCGATTTAAACCTGTTAAAGAAACAAAATCCAGCGTTGCGATGTTTCCTCGGCTGACCTGTTTGTGCTCAAAAAGGCCTCAGTCCAGAAAAATGAGGTCAAATACAATATGCACCGGCCACTGGAAGGTCATGGTTTTAAAGGAAAGGAAGTGGTATTTTTATTTTTCCCATTTCATGCCTTCATTATCAGCACAGTTTTCTTTTTGAAACTGTAAGGAGGTTACTGACGAACAATGGCAGAAAGATTATGGCTGTGTTTTTCTGTGAAAACATTGATTAAAGGATTATGCCTGAGTCACAGGAATTTGAAGAACGGGGGCAGAAAGAGGAGCACTGGAAGGGACAGGGATAAATTAATATTACAGAAACAAGATGATGGAATAAAGAAATAGCGCTGTATCTGAGCAGGTACGTTGACTAGAATATCCTAGTTCGAGGGGGTAGAGAAATAGAATAGAATATTTTATTGATCCCATAATGGGGAAATTTTCACAGCAGAAATTAGGGAAAAAGCACAACCACAGTGGAGGCATAAATAAAGGTTATTTACAATGCAACAAAATAAATAAAGGTTATTTATGTTTGTTTATGTTTATGCATTTGGCAGACGCTTTTATCCAAAGCGACTTACAGAGTAGACACAATATTACATTTCTCATCACAATGACAATAAGCTATATAGAGGAGAAACACTGATCAGAGTCAGTGGTGAGATGGAGATAGATGTAGAGGGACTACAGAAGGAGCTGTGGGGGGGTAGAGGTACGGGTTAGGGTTGGGATAGGAGATGCTCTTTGAAGAGGTGGGTCTTCAAGAGTTTCTTGAAAACAGACAGGGACTCTGCTGTTCTTGTGGAGCTTGGTAGGTCGTTCCACCATCTTGGAGCGACACATGCAAACAGTCTGGATTGTCTTAAGCGTGGTGAAGGCACTGCTAGACGACAATCCATTGATGACCGGAGTGATCGAGTTGTGACATAAGCCTTTGCAAGGGGATTCAAGTAGATGGGAGCCATACCCTTAAGCACTTTGTAGGCTAGCATCAGGGACTTGAATTTGATACGGGCAGCCAGAGGTACCCAGTGGAGTTCAATGAACAGAGGGGTGACGTGAGATTTTTTTTTACAAGGGAGAGTTGTCAAAATATATATTGTGATTATTAAAATAAAAAAATATTACAATGAACACCAATTTGCCAATTGACAAATTTTCCAATTGAATGCAGAGGCATCATGGATCAGGCAGTGCAGGTGTTGTGTATCCTGACAGCAGCAGGGAAGAAGGACCTGCGGTATCTGTCCTTCTTACCGGTGGGTGGAACAGCCTGAGGAGCTGCTCACTGATCACACAATGTCATGGAGGGGGTGAGAGGTGTTGTCCGTGATGGATGTCAGCCTAGCCAATATCCTTCTCTCCCCCACGACTTCTACTGAGTCCAGTGGACAGTCCAGGGCAGAGCTGTTCTCCTAATCAGTCTACTGAGCCTGCTCCTGTCCCTGTCTGTGCTGTAGGTGAGGCTAATTTCCAAGAATGGAAACTAAAATAGTTAATCTGGTGTTGATTACAGTGCTGTCAGCCTGAGCATATTCGTTTCTTTCTGGCACTCTGCTAATATTGAGCGGTACCAGCATGATGGTGGTTTGGTGGGCTGATTTCAGTGACAGGATTTAGGAATCAAAGGAATTTGGTCCCTTAGAAAGTTGATGACTCAGACCTGGAGCTAATCTGGGGAGGCAGTGCCACGTACACGCAAGCTTTATACATTATTGCCTGTGTCATGGTTTAATGGCAAACTGGAAAAAGTTGTTTTTTTCTTTTTTCAAATAGAAGATGGGAGTTAAAAATAAGCCACAAATCAAATCAACATTGCTGTTTCTGAATGAGACCTCAATTTACTAATGAGCACATGGATTATTTATTCATGAGAGTGAATGGTCTGAGTCTTCGTGTCTGAGTGTGTGTGAGTCAGGGTTGTCTGTGTTCAGAAAAAGTGGGGTTCTCAAGTGTCCCTTCCACGCATTGGGGGTCTCTGATTTCCAGTGCCAATCATTGATACCCCAGTCGTCCAGACTCCATTACTCTGATAAACTCTACGGTGATTCAGAAACACAACATTATGATCAATATAAAAAGATAGCATGGGTTTGTGTTTATGTTAAAGTAACAACCTATTTGTTGCTCACAACGAATGCAAGTTCTGGAAAATTGCAACTGACCCCTGACGCTTTAAATTTAAGATAATTTTACCTTAGCTATTAGCATTGTGCAATTCATGTGTAAAATAGAACAGAATTTCAGATAACTGTATCTTCTTTGCTTCCTGTTTATTTTGAGCCCTATTTTGATGGAATTTAATACCTGGCAACATGAAAACAAACACTTGATGAATAATTAAAGCATTAAAGTTGATCTAACTGCCGCCCTATCGTTTATTCTTATAATTTTGTCCCCCCCTGCAGGCGGACTGCAAAAACTACATTCGTCTGTTGGAGTTTCTTGGAGATGGGCGAATCTATGTTTGTGGCACCTACGCCTTTGATCCACAGTGTGCCTTCCTGGTTTGTGTTTATCATCTTGTTAATTATCAACATATATAATGAGAAGGGGGAAAATCTTTCTCTACATGCTTCTAGTCATGCAGTTCCTGCCCGCGTTACTCATTGACAACTTCATTCCAGCCTCAAAAGGGCTTTGCAGAAAAGACACACACACATTCTCATGTTTGTTTAAATTAGGTGTGTCTATTAGCATTTGTAGGATTTTCCAGACCTTAGTTACACATTTCCAAGCATGTATTAATTCTGATGCCACTGAATACTTATCATTACAGACCATAATTTAAATTTATCAGCACAGATCATTGAAAGAAAACCTGTAAAAGATCAAACACAAACCTAGGGCTTATTTCATGATAATTTGGTAACAATACTTAGTTACTGTCTTAATTTAAGTTTTAAACTTTGCCTGCAGGAGCTCTCCTCTTTCATCCTGGAAAAAGTCGAGGATGGAGGAGTCCGGATGGAGACGGGAAAGGGCAAGTGCCCATTTGAGCCCAGTCAACATTACACAGCTGTCATGGCGGGTAAGTGTTACTGCAAAGTTAGATTGATTCTTAACCTGTTTCGATACTTAAGTTTTGAAGCATTTATTGCATATCCAGTGAGTAGATAACTCTCTTTTCTTTAGGTGGTATCCTGTACACAGCAGCCACAAGTAACTTTCTGGGAACACTCTTTGACATCTCCCGGGCAACAGGCCCTGAACAGGAGCGCATCCGCACTGAGCGATCCATCAACTGGCTCAGTGGTGAGAAGCACATGCACACATTTGCCGACACATGCAAAAACGCACTCTCAGTTATTGTCACACACACACACACACACACGTCAAATGATAAGTCAATTATCTGTTTTCACATATTCAGACCCAGAGTTTGTCAGCTCAGCCTTTATAGAGAAGTCTGCAGACAGCAACCCGACAGGGGACGACGACAAAATCTACTTCTTCTTCACTGAGATGGCCAAAGAGTATGATTTATACACCAAAGTTAAAGTGCCACGGGTGGCGCGGGTCTGCAAGGTAACACATCATGTGGACTGGATTATCAATCCAATAAGTACTTAGACTGAACTCGATTCATGTTGGCTTTTCAGTCTGATGTCGGGGGCATGAAGACTCTGCAAAGACGCTGGACCACTTTTCTCAAGGCCCAACTCGTCTGTGAGGACAAACCAAGTGGTCAGCGCTATAACATCTTAACAGATGTTTTCACTCTGCAACACACTCCAGGCGACCCTGGCAGCACACACTTCTATGGACTGTTCACCTCCCAGTGGTACGTTGAGAAAGACTGACTCGCAAATCAGGCAACTCTTTGTGACAACACACTCCTCATAATGTCAAAATTACGCAATTATGCAAAATGAGAACTGTGTCTGCATTGCCTTCCCCGCATAGGGAGCCTGAGGAGGTGTCGGCTGTGTGTGTGTTCAGTCTGGCTGACATCAGTAAAGTGTTGGATGGCCCCTTTAAAGAGTTAAGAAAGACTTGCGAGAACTGGATCAACCCTGAACCTGTCCCTACACCAAGGCCTGGCCAAGTAGGGAACTACACTCTTTCCCCTGTTCAACTTTAAAAAAAAAACTTTTTGTTGTGTTCCACCAAAATGTCCCAACTGACAAATACGCGTTCTTTCCTTTGAAGTGTTTAAACAGTGAATTAAAAGCTCAAGGATTTGAATCCTCCTTGAAACTTCCTGACAAAGTGCTGACGTTTGTGAGAGACCACCCTCTGATGGAGAACAGTGTGACTGCGGCACCCCTGCTGGTCCGGAAGGGGATCAGGTACACCAAGCTTGCTGTGACCCTGACGGCCAGTGGAGGGGAGCAGAGGGGGGCAGTGCTACATCTTGGAACAGGTAACAATAGGAGGAGTTTGTTATCAACTTAAATTAAAAATGTTTAACTTAGGTTTCATTTCCAGAAAAGTAGAAATGTTCAAAGATTTAAGAAGAATTCTTATTATTATTAGATGCAAGAAACGCCTAGATATATCAAATGTTATATAGATTTATAAAAGTTCTAAGTCAAAGAAAAAAAACGTCTTTTCTATTTGGGTCTGCTGCAGGCCATGGGGAACTCCACAGGGTGGCAGTAGTAGGCCAGAACGCCACTCTACTGCAGGAGCTTCCTCTGTTTACCTCACAGGAACCCGTCAACAATATTCTACTGCACCAGGTAAAGCCCATGTATTTATACTCCACATTCAGCCATGTGTGAGTTGTAGCTGCAAAAATCCTTTTTTTTTTTTGCTCAGTGAATCTGTAATGTTTTCTTGTACTTCCAGGGCCGGGCTCTGGTGGGCAGTCCATTGTCTCTGGCTCGTATCCAGGCAGAAGGCTGTGCTCTGTATTCCAGCTGTGAAGTGTGTGCCAGAGCCAGAGGAATAGGCTGTGTGTGGAGCACGACGGAGGGAACCTGCCAGCTAAATGAAGCAGAGTAAATAATCAACATTAACACAAACATTGAGTTACTGTTTTAAAGGGAAGGTTTCCATTTCAAAGAGGGCAATACAAAGTCAAAAGGAAGGGAAGTTTTTGCTTTAATGAACATTGTTAATCTGTGCCCAGCCCTGGTCCAGGTGATGTGGTGGATGATGCCTTGAAAAAGTGTGATGCTCAAGAAGGTAAGTTTGTGTTCATTAGATTATGTATCATCTGATCAAATATTTCAGTCTTTTAAACTATGTTATTTTTTCTGCAATTTATCAAATATTTAATGACTTTCCGGTCCATCATCCTGCTCTCTGACTCTTGTTCTCCTATCCAGGGCGTTGCCGTCCATCTATCAGAGAGTTGCGAGTCTCTTTGGGCCTGCGCCTCTTGTTGCCGTGCGTCCAGCTGTCTCCAAGGCCCTGCCACTGGGACCATCCTCTCCACAGACACACCAAGCAACACCAGTCCGATTTGGAGGTGACTGTTACAGAGGACAGCCTTGGAAAATACGTTTGCACATGCCAGGTACACAAGCTCCACACCTCTCTTCTTCTTTTTGTCTTTCTTTTTTGCATCTATTATTTACTATTTCTAGAGAAAAACATAGATCATACCTGACAGATCAAATCTAACAATTTTTTTCTGACACATCTTTTTCTCAGGAGGGGGGACCAGACATCAGAGACCCGACCCCGTGTTCCCGAGCAGCCTATTACCTGACACTAGAAGACCCCAGTGCAGGAGGAGCAGTTGCAATATCAGGAGGCCGTCAGGTGCTGGCCATATACATCCTTTTCTTCATGGGAGGTTTCCTGTTTGGGGTAGGCCTCCTATACTTCGTAACCCAAAGACGAAGTACAGTCCGCCAGGGCCACCAAATGCCCGACAATTCGCTGTCTTCAGAGAAGGGGCGCGACCTGCTCGGATCCTCAACCACTCCCCAGTCCCCTAGCAGTGCCAGCCTTCTGTCTGATGGATTCCGGCTGATGGAAAAACGAAATGGAACAACAACTTCAACCACGACGACAACACTCCTCAGTAACCAGGGAAACGGTGGTCCCCATGGAAACAGTTACAGCGGTGCCGTGATAAACAGTAACGGCAGCAATGGCCATGGAAATTCACTTTATGGCAATTGCAACACAAGCAGCAGTGGGCTGAAGCTCGCTTCGGAAATTTTAGTCGCAGATATGCTGGATGGAAGGACGGAGGAGCGGGCGGCCACTGAAGGGGCAGAAAGAGAGCTGGGGGGGAAGGACGAGGTGGATGAAGAGCTGGGAGATGGGTTGAGGGAGGGGATGAAAGGACTAGAGGAAGAACTCGCAAGCTTTCCGATGTTTAAATCACCCGCACCGCTGGCTCAGTGTGAAGAAAGCTCAATTTGATGAGGTTATTTAAACACTGTTGAAACATTTTGCATCTTCCAAATAAACTGAATACCAATGGGACAATGCAACATGTGCACTGCCAAATGCCTTTGAACGGGAGCTGTTGGATGTAGAGGCTACAGAGAATTACGAGAAAAATAAGTTAATGATAAAGGATGTGAGGGAGCTTTTATGTAAGAGAGGAAAACGTATTGCAGTGGGGCAGAATACCTATTGTGACTCCCTCATATTGCTGAGAGCCACAACTAAACGAATGCATTGGAAGTAAATTTACAATGTAAATAAAAGCAGTTGGAATTGGACTTTTAAATTGAAAATTAGTGAGATATTGATTTATTCCAATGTTTGAAGAAAACATGGATAAAATGTCTTTATGAGTCGACGTGGAAAAGCCATATTTCTTCTCAACTTGTGTTGTTGTTTGATCTGTCGTTCACTTCTTTTGATGGTACTGCAAAAGAAAAGTGAATTTTCTCTCTGCACCTTTTGCTGTTTCACACTCTGCAAATCCACTGCAATCTTAAATCTTCATGTTTCTGACCGCCCAAAGGACCACTGAAACCATAGACTGCTCGGAGAGTGACATCGCTGTCATTTCCTGCAGAGCCTTCAGTCCCCTGAACAGGTCTGTACCCGTCTCCACTGCAGCAGTTTGAATGGTTGGTGAGGTATAGATAATCTCTCCGAATGTCTCAGCGGGGAAATCTGAAGGTGCACAAGATGCAAGAAGCCAGTGTTCTGAGTCCCCATTGCTGAAACGGGCGAAAAACATCTGTTGAATTAATTATGTGAAATTAATCCAGTATCGTGGAAAGGAACTTTTCACAATCAAAACCACCATCACCTCATTTTGTCATTTTCTGTCATGCTCTTTTGTAATAAAACATTACAAACAGTTGTAGCTATCCTGTTGCCATTTTGTGGGTGAATGAATATGACCTTTATTATTTTTGGACAGTTAGCAGAGCACTGTAATGACACAATATCCCCAATATGGCCAATATGAATTTTAGCCATTAGGTATTTCATTTAGATTTCCAATTTCTTTTAGAAATTGGAAAGACTATTCTGGCCCACAGAGGCACTGATTTGAGGCAGCAGTCTTTGTCATTGTCATAGGTCATAAGCTTGAACCTTGGAAAGGAGGGAACCCATTTCACCACCTTTTAGCATCTTCATCAGCTCTTCAAGGCCTCCTGATGACCAATAAATTTATAGCTGAGGCACTAAAAGAAACAATGTCAATAAAATTGGTGATAAATAAACAAATGATTTATTTTCAGTTTTTATTATATACTGGTGAACTTGATTGTGGCTTCCCTTTTTCCAAAGAAAGTTTTGTTGATGACACAAAGACATCCCAACTAATGTTTTCTAAACTCTATTCCTCTTTAGAAAATGCTTAATTTTCTCTACTATATATTTTTCTCATCAGCTGCTTTATTAGATTTTGCCGCTGTTATATCAATGACTTTTCATTATTCTGTTCAGGGGTTTATAAAGCTGTTTGGGTAGTGGCCAGATGAAAGGTGAGATTCACCATGGTAAGTTCACATTTTGTATTACGATGGTCCTCTTTTGAAAATGACTTTAAAAGTGTTTGTCCAAAAATATTCTCATTTGAGGTTTCTCTTCCAAATAGCCCTGGGAAAGGTAGGCATTTTTTAAAAAGGCTCACTGATTTGTTAGAAGTAATGTGAGATACTTTAAAAGTATCTGTGGATAAGGTTCATTCTTTCTTTTTCAAGTCGATTTAATAGGCAGAAAAAATGAGAATGCACTGCAGACACACACAAACATATGTATAACAAAACACCTGACTACAAGTATTTACTTTATGATTTATTCACATATTTTCAGTGAATGCAAAACCAACAAGGCCGATGACTATCAACTCTGGTGTTTCAGTTATACTTTCAGATTATTGACTGTAGATTACAGGTTATGGGATTACAAAAATAACTAATAATAAATATTGTCAACTAATCCTTATTCTTTATCTTTAGTTAGTCTACCAGAGTTAACTTGAACCAGATTACTTCTATAGTGATTATGCATGTAAAAATACATGAAAGGGAAAAGATCTATCAATCAAAATAATGTCTACTTTTCTAATTCAGATGATTAGCTCATTTGCAGATTTTAGTACACAAAGGCAATTTTAGGCAGATCACAATTCTGAATGCAGCTCATCGTGGAAATTGTCGTTTTTGTTCTCGACCTCTTCCATAGGATCTATTTCTCTGCCAAACTCCTCGGTTTTCGAGTCAACGTAAACCTTGGTTTTCTCCAACAGGGCCTTTGTCTTCTTTAGAAAAGTATTCACTGGGTGATAGTCATCAGGAAATTCATTCTTCGTCATTGCCATATACGTGTCAATGAGGTCAATATATACACCCAAAAGGTCCGAATTTGCGAACATTTCCGGCATTTGGACAGCCTGGTGGGGAAAAACGTTTTAATATGACACTTTTGTACAATGCTTTTTCAAACAGTACTATGTACGGCAGTGCACATACTTTGTAGAAAAAACTAGGGAAGAAAACAAAGATACCAAATGAAAATGTAGACTATTAGTTAGTTATTATCATTTTGCGCTTGGACAAATGAAATTCCATAAAGGTTCGATTCAACGTAAACCTTGGTTTTCTCCAGCAGAGTCTTCATCTTCTTCAGAAGAGGGTTCACTAGGAGATTTTCATCAGGAAAGTCATTCTTCACCATTGCCATATATGTGTCAATGAGGTCAATGTATTCACCCAAAAGGTCAGAATGTGCGATCACTTCAGGCATATGGACAGCCTGGTGGGGAAAGACGTTTTAATATGACACTTTTGTACGATGCTATTTCAAACAGTACTATGTACGGCAGTGCACATACTTTGTAGAAAAAACTATGGGAGGAAAGAAAGATGCCAAATGATTTGCACTTGGACAGATGAAATTCCATAAAGGTTTAACTTGCATGCAAGAAGTCATATGCATAAAGTTTTTGTAAACAGTCGATATCTCTGAATATGTCAGCAGGAGACCCTGAGTGAATTGATTCCATCACTGTAAAGTAATGCAGAGACCTTGCTTTCCATGCAGGTAAATTATTCAAATATTTACACTCACCTTTAGTTTTTCCAATTGTTGCTTCACCTTCTCATGATTTTCCTTGACTTTAGTCTGTAAATCCACAATAAAAATCATTAATTACATTAACGGGCATGTAAACCTATTGCAATAAAGAAAAATCATGTTAGAATAATTTTTCAATGAGTGTTAGCTCTTGTATGCATTAGAAGGTAAACAACAATTGGTTTACCAGCTGCTCATTATCAATCAGGGAATGTGCAATCCAGATGAGACTCAGCAGAGTGAAAATGAAAAATAGGCCTTTGGGGTTTGTGACACCAGCCACTCCTCCACTTCTGATCCACGCTGCTGCTGCCATTTTGCTGTTCTCAATAAAAAGTGGAGAAAAAGCTACTATATATAAGCATCAAGTTTCAAGTAGTTAGCAGGAACATTCGAATATCTGATGGAAATAATTTAATATTTACCTGTGATGTGTTACCTGTAAAAGAAATAGTGGCGATATGAGACACCACTGTGTGCTTTTATATTCTTCCAAAGTCCCCTCCCCGGAGGCTCTGAGTAAACTGGATGTGTGTGTTTTTTTTAATCATTGTTTGCGTTAGTTTCATTTCTTTGCATCTCACAATATCTCCAGTTTCATATATAGAGAAACAGTGTTTTACAGTTTCACTTTCGAGGCCAACGCCATTACATGAGGGTGTGTAAGCTTCACGGCAGAACTGTTTAACATGGAGGTTAGCTAAAACTCAGGGCAGTTTCATTTTCAGAGAAACTCTACAAACAAGATTTCGTGCTGTTGGATACATATTATGACACGGAAAGCAAAAATCCTGATAGATGAGGATGAAAGAGAAGCCTTACTAGTTCTGACATCAGCCACTTTTCTCCTTCAGAACCAAAAT
>CAJRST010014446.1:5384951-5443196 GCA_907169785.1 Menidia menidia
CCTTACTAGTTCTGACATCAGCCACTTTTCTCCTTCAGAACCAAAATCCTCTGCTTCCAAACCAGAACCTTCATAATTTTGAACTGTCCTTTTCCATTGGTCACAAGATGTGTACTTTGGTGAGAGAGTGTTTGTAGATTACAAAGAGAGTTTTAGCTTTCTTAACTCAGAATGGCAAAATAAGATGACTGAACAAATGTATTTTTACTGAAAGTTTTCTTTTTAATTCTATATTTCCAAAGAGATTAAAAGATAATGTCACTGCAGGTCAAGAACAGCAATACCTTGATATCCCAAATGAATCTGCAAAAACAACAATAATAAAAAAGAATAATACCACTCTAAGTTGTAAGATTTAGATGTGGATATTCTTTTATATCAGCTGCTGACTGGGGAACTTGTTAATGTCAAAGTATTGGAATTAAATCTTAACAGCTAATCATTATAGTTCTAAATTTTATGTTGATCTTTATAATTGCACATTTAATGTACACAGAACAATTGATGGACAAAAATAGCAAAAACATTACACCCACTCCCTTAACACTAATATAAAATTTAACAATATTGTGAAAGATTTTTCATGATTTCACACAAAAGCAGACTGTAAAACTAAGAAGTCACACATTTTAAAGCAAACCCAGAAAACGTTACAGCTCATCACTATGGGCATCTGCGACTTCAACGAAGTTCCAAATCTCTTCCAGTTCGCTTTCTCGTTGTTCTCGATATGCAGCCAAATTTTGCTTCTGTTGGTCCAAGAAATCGTCGATGACTTTCATCAGTTCTCGGTGTAGAGCAAATTCAGAAGTTGCTGTTTTGAGTAGCCGCAAAATAGGATAAAGCTTTTCCATTTCTTCCTTATAATGTTTTAAGACCTCAATAATTTCATCCTCAAGATTTGCCTGGAAGACAAATTTGGTCAGTTTCTGCTATACGTTCATCCTAAATTGAATATTTTTCTGAATATTCAATTGAATACAGTGTCAAAATACAAAAAAAGATATTTATTGCCCAGAAACCTTCTGAACCAACACACATTTAACAAGCACTCACTGACTTACCTTCTTTAAAGCAGCATGTACTTTCCCTTTCTGAAAGTATTCCTGTAGTACATCCTGAAAAATTTCAGAGACGACATAAGTAGCATTGTTGCTTAGCTACAGCATATTAAAAACTGCACTACAGTTACATGATGGTTTATTGCAAATACTGTTACTGTGAAATCAAAATGCAAATAAAAAGGGCATCTAATAAAATGCTAATAAAAAAGCAAAATGAATGATGTGAAAAATGTGAAAGCCTCTACTGAGTAACAAAGATTCCATTTCATGAAAGAGTTGATTTACCAGATGGTCTCTGTCTACCAGTGAACTTGTAGCTTGAATCAGACACAGCAGTGAGAGGATGAAGAACACTCCTTTGGCTTTAGCCATTTTTCTGCTTCCAGATGAGGCTGCTTCTGCCATAACGTCTCCAGAGAAAGATCTTTGTGAACCTGATAGAAAAGATACTGAAGCTTCATGATAAAATGAATAATTTCACACTTGTTAACGTGAGATATACTACCTGTAAATACAGTAAGATTACAGCATTGTAGTAACAGATCTTACCTGTGCTTGAATAAAATGACAGCTGCTCATCTGGTGTTGGTGATGATAATGTTGAATTGACCCAGTGGAATAGCTTTATACAATCCTCATAGTTTCGTTATCATATTTCCTTCCACTCAGTCATGTGACTCAAAGCAACAGAAAGCATAGGAATGTCAACCCACAACAATTTACCAACGAGTAATGTCTGAACCAGGAATTTATCAACACACTGCAAATAATTGGTATTTTGTATCAAATTGGATAGGTATTTAACATTTTACTGTAAAAAAAGAATGATTGTATTTACCTGGATTTTTAAAGCGGATTTTTTTTATATAAGGAACTATATATAACTATATATAAAATATGATAAAGGAGGTATTATAAGATTAACAGAAGTCCCATCAACATTCCACCTGAGTCAAGTCAATTTGCTAAAACATTTTCTTAAAACACATTTTAGAAATGTCTAAAATATGATGGGTGGAAATAAGAACATTTATCAAGATGTAGAGTATGCTATTACCCCTGGAGCATGTATTTCCAGTTGTATTTCCAGCTCAGCCGGTTATTAATGTAAACACCCGCCTCTCTTTGGCGCAGACAAATTTCCATTTTGATTTTTTTGTCCAGATAGACTCCAGCTGAATTCTTAAACCAAGCCCACCTATTTGCCTTGGGTGAAGGCAATGTTTTGCTTCCTCCTAAAATAAAAAAATAATTTATCTTGCTTTGTTTGGGGTTGAAGACGTTGTTGGGGCTGCAAACTACTCACACAAATTTCTGATGATGAATGCTTTTCTTTACAATGTTAACAAAACAAATAGGGATGTTTTTTAGAATTTAACAGTGGGATTGTTGAAGATCTTTTAAAACTATTGAATTTAGCTTCTGCAGCTTCTAATGTAAAGGGTGTAGAAATGATAGTTGTTTATGCTAGAAATACTTTCTGCGTCATTGTTTGGAATCTAAGCTTGTTCATTCGATCTTGTCTGTTTGCTGACCGATATTTTAGGTGTAGTTGTGTATTCTAACAAACCTGTGTTTGTAGAATTGTGTGGTGTAGTGATAGTTCATGCTTTCATTTGTACTGTGGATAGAATCGTATTGGAGTCTTTAAAGTATTAACGTCAAGGAGTAAAAAATAAAATACATTTGATAAAAAGTGAAACTTTTTATGGAGAAAGAAGAGCTTTATTTTCAATTTCAGAGTAATTTCAGAGACAATATCACCAACAAGATAATTACAAATGAGCTTTCTGTTCTGCCAGGTTTGATATCAGCTTCTCCAGATGTTGAAGTTTTTTTTCATGGTCATCGAGTTTTCCAGCCTTTTTAAAAATGTCCTTAATTATATAAACCTTACATTCTTCCAAAAAAGCCTTCAGGTTCCCCATAAATGTCAGCATTGGTGGGACATCCGGCAATGTTCTTTTGACCACTTCGGTTAAAAGGTCCATTAAGTGTACAACTTCCTCCATTACATCTGAAATGAAGATGCTGTCTACCATAATGTCAGCCTAGTCAAAACAAACCAAATAAGTCTTTATTGCTTTTTTAAATTGAAAAAAGAAAAACATGCAACCTTTTAAATTTTTTTTTTACTTACCCTTCTACTTGCTACTTCCTTTTGTAGCTTCTTGATGTTTTTCTGAAGCTCTTCCTGAAAATCCAGATTGACGGTTAATAAAATGGAAAGTTTTTACAACAATCATTTCAAAATCAAATGAACCAAAACTTTACCAGCTGATCATCGTCTATCAGAGAGCTCCCAGGGCAGCCCAGAGTAAGCAGAGAGAATATCAGGAACAGAGCTTTGGTCATGCTGAGACCACCTGTCCCTCTGCGTCCATATGAGGCTGTTGCTGCCATCACTGCTCCGATTACTCCTGTCACTTTGAATAGTGCTAACACTGAGGGTAACAAAGAGGTGCCATCAAAAGTAGGCTGATTCATAAGAACAGACATGATATTAACACCAGTTTAACTTTCTTAAAGTTAACAATATTAAGTAGCTTACCTTGAACTGGTGGCAGATGATGAGTGTCAAATATAATGGAATACGTTCAACAAACAAGACTTTAGATGTTAATCTTGTCACCTCCCCATAACTTGTCAGTGTGAGTGTGTATCTGCCAATCGGTGTGTTTCTCATGATCTACAGATGACGTACGGGGCAAATCTGGAATAAACACTAACTTTTTCTTTCACCTTTGGGACTTACACGTATGCACTTTGAATTACGGGAATATGCTGTCCCTGTTTACTGTTAAGCTGTCATGAGAAATGCAGCCAATCCTCCCTGTGTCTATTAACTGTGAAATGGAAACCTGGGTGTGAGAACCAAGTGTGTCGATCTGTAAATGAATGTTTTATCCTTCAGAGTGTGATAGGAGGTAAATAGTGTGGAGATCATAGTGAGGAAAAGCTGCTGTTTAGGAGGTTTGCCTTTGGTTTAAACTACAGAAATAAAGGTTTTAATCTGTGACAGTAATTTGTGCAGCTGCTCCTCTTACAGTATCCTGAATGCTTAATGTTGGTTGAAATCAGCAACAACCCCAAAAGAAAAAAACCCCAAAAAACAGCTAATGCCGGACGGTATTTACACTATTTGATATACAACAGTATGAGCTTTTCTACTCGTCATAAATCTGACTATTAAATAACATCATCTAGCGATAACCTTTCATTAACTCTATTATTGCAGAAACATATCCTGGTATCCAATCGATAAATAGCCCAATGACAACCTTAAATCTTATCAAAGTGTTTTAATGTATATCTTTAGTAGGCACAGAATTCAGGAAGAGGACATGCAAACACTTGGAGCTGACTTTAGCTTTTGTACGCGTCACCCTTGTAGCTGCTTTGCAATTGAAGGTAGGCAAGGCAAGGCAAGTTTATTTGTATCGCAAATTTCGTGTACAAGACAATTCAAAGTGCTTCACAGAGAATTTAAAAGCATGAAAACAAGAAAAGAAAAATAATAAAAATTACAGATAAAAATTGAAGGCTGCAGACAAAATACATTCAATTTCCATATGCACAGTTAAACAGAAGCTTTTTCAGCCTGGATTTAAACACTGTCAGTATTGAAGCCAGTCTCACAACTTCAGGAAGACTGTTCCAGATTTTAGGAGCATGGAACTGAAATGAAGCTTCCCCTTGTTTAGTTCTGACTCTGGGCGCCATCAGAAGACCATAACCTGTGGTTTTCAAAGTCTGAGCTGGTTTCATATGGCTCCAACATAGAGAGCTGTTTTAAAGTCTATTCTCTGAGTGACAGGAGGCCAGTGGAGAGACCTGAGCACTGGACTGATGTGGTCGTATTTCCTGGTTCTGGTCAGAACTCTAGCAGCAGCATTCTGGATGTTCTGCAGCTGTCTTACAGCTCATTTAGAGAGTCCAGTGAGCAGGCCATTACAGTAGTCCAACCTGCTAGAGACAAACGCATGGATTAGTCTTTCTAGGTCTGGTTTTAAAACTATTCCTCCGATTCTGGCAATGTCTTTTAGATGGTAAAAGGCTGATGATGTTATTGATTTAATGTGGCTGTTAAAGTTCAGGTCTGAGTCCAGTATTACCCCAAGATTCTTGATTTTTAGGTTCCAGAGAGAGTGCCTAAAGGTGACTAATGACACTTTCTCTTAGTTTCTGTGGGATGCAGACAATGATCTCAGTTTTGTCTGGGTTTAACTGGAGAAAGTTGTTCTGCATCCGCAAACTGATCTGTTCAAAACAACAACACAATAAATCTGCAGGCCCGTATTCTCCTGCTGTCAGTGACACATAGATCTGAGAGTCATCTGCATAGTTGTGGTAGGACATATTATGGCAGCGTATCAGCTGTCCCAATGGAAGCATGTACAGATTGAACAAACATTGATAATTCTAGACACAATTTCTGCCTATCTGAGGTTAGTTTATGCTGACCACACACAGTTTTGGTCATTTAATAATGCTACCTACCCATAGGTTTCTTGTCCCTTAACCGCCACAAACTAAAAATCAGCTGACAGAAAATTGGAAAAACCCATGTTTAGCCACAGCTTAGCAACTGTAACCAGGCCCAGCGTGTATGTAAAGATTTGGAATATTCACATGACAACGATGTAGAGAAACCGGACGGCCTGGTGGTTTGGTATGTACGGTTTGACGTGCAGTGACTTTTGTTATTTCAAAACCTGCATGTGTTGGCTGCCTTTTCACTTTCATTATCAGATCAATTATTTGTATGAGTTGAAACTTACAGGAAAGCGGCAGAGCTTTGATGGAATGACAACCTTCCCAGGGTGTAATCCATGTTTTACCCAGTGAGGGCTTCAAAAGGCTAAAATGATGAAATAATAGAATATAAGATAATCAAATTATTTTAATTGTAATCTGTTTGAATTAGAATTAAGGAGGTAAATCTTTTAAAACTGTATGTACTCTTAGAAAGTAAATTATCATGTGACTTTTTAAGCCTTCAACTTTGTACATACACTGATGTCACACACACTAAGCAACAAAGAAAGATCTTTGTTTATTTTAGTTTTTTAATTAGGCGTGAAGCAAAAATGTGAATCATGTGTTTTTTTAAAATAATTTTTATTGTATAATCATGTTTGCGTAATCTAAAAACCATGACATGTTTTTAAATGGGAAGAACATAAAGTTGTTACATCAACCTCCTTAGAGTTACAAAAATCAAAAATAGAAACACTTAGAACTCTACCTTTAACTTTCACAGAAACAGACATACAAGCTGTTACAAGTCAGAATGAACATCCTGTTTTAAAGAATCTTTTAGTTTCTTCTCAGTGTCCTCTCCTTTTTGAGCAAAACCTTTTTTCTTTGTTTGTAAGTAGCTCTTCGCTTTCTTAAAGACTCTCATTGCAGTACTGATCATTTCTTGCAGTTCAACTGTTAATGAATTCATTGGTAATATCTTAAGCATTTCATGATAAAACAGTCCGTCCAATTGCATTAGGGCTGAGTCAATTCTATCCTCTGCTGCTGCCTGAGAAAGGAGAAAAAAAACAATTTAGTGCCTTTACATAGTTACAAAGTTATGTTTTTTTATGTTTTTTGTAAAGGAATGACACATATACACAGGCTTCGTCAACATTAAACTGTCTTGCTCACCTTCTGTCTGTTTTCGTTGTCTAGTGCTTCTTGAAGGTAGTCCTGAAACATTTCCTGAAATGTATCACAGAAATCATATGAATTTAAGATGTCCACAGCAATTCATCGTATACAGAGGAAGCTAATTGTTTTACAACAAAAGAAGTAAAACGTCATTACCAGTTCATCTTCATTTGTCAAAGAACGTGCAGAATCCAGTAGTTTTGAAATGATTTCATCTCGCTTTCTTTCCTCTGTCTGATCGAGAAAAATAAAACTTTCAGCTCTGTCTGAGTTTCCTCATATGCTTCAGGTTTTATGTAGCTACATTACTTTGGAGCCAGTTTATTTAATTTGCAATTTCAAAAATAACAACTGATGAATGCATTTTGTGTGCACTTACTTTCTCTCTGGCAGCATCTGCCAATGCTCTCAGAAAGTTGTTCATCAATTTGTCCTAAAAATTCATATAGGACAAGCACTGTGTGATCGATCCACATTAACATCTGTACATGATGAAAGAAATGTACGAAGAAATCTGACATTTGTAGATTAGAAGGCCTAAGAAAGGGTTTAGTTACCATGTTGTTGTTTAATTTCAGTGAACTTGTATTGCCAAACAGGCAGAGCAGAAAAATGAAGACAATCCTGCGTTTGGTGGAGCTGGCATCAGTCCCTCCTCTGCTGGCAGACACGGCCGCTGCTGCCATCGCTGCTGTTGGAAAGATACTCCGAACTAAAGACAAATTACAATCCATCAAGTGTAATTTAGAGATGAAAGATCTTTAAACTGGAAACTATTTTTTTCAAAGATTTGTTTTATAGAGGTGATATTCAAATGAATTCAGGCAATTGATTTTTACGGTAGTGCAGATATTACCTGCTTGTTGAAAGAGGAGCTGCTCTATGGGTGGCGATCCAAGAAATGATCATCTGACATAACACAAATACTCTACATGCCCCTGCTGTCACGGTTCTCATGTTACCACTTGTTTACGCAAGCAACACTTTCACTTTCAGTATTCCAAGAAGTGGTGATAAGAAGATTCAGTTTGCAGGAAAATTCTAAAAAGTCAGGTGGTGCAAAAGCATGACAGTAAAATAAATAAAAAAAACACAATGTGGTTTACCAGAGGCTCCTCTCCCTGTGCTGTGTGCAGGATCCAGAAGCGGATGTGGCTTTGACAGACATGTGAGAATTTGGTTAAAACATGTGCTTGCTGTAAGGACATTCATTTTTATAGTTCATTAATCTGCCTAATGCAGGATTGATCATTTTTGATAAATTGGGAATCAGATTAAAACAAAGATGTTCAGCAATTTATAGTAACATTTTTGAAGCTGTTCTATTTTTATTTTTATTGGAAAATATCTGCCTAACCCAGAGTTGTACACTGATACTAAGCATAACTAAATGTACTTGTATTTGACAACACCACACTGGTTTCAGCTCGACCTCTGGTGATTTCAGCAATTATACTTTGAGCAAGCTTCCAGTATATTGTAATTGTTGTGCTGCAATGTAAGTGAAAGTGTACGCTTGTATGCTGACACCAGGGGTCAGGATTGCTCTATAGCCCATGTTAATCAGTAAATAAGTATTTATTGCATCAGTAAATCTCTGTATGCTGTCTTTATCGAGCTATTTATTATTTACTTACCTAGTCGAGGATACACTTAATGAACAGGGCTTAGGTTTATCAGTATTTACTTTATGTGTACAAAGGACAACATAGATAACAAACCAAATGCCGCCCATGATTTGTTTGAATATTTGTGGTTATTCATACATTTTAGAAGACTACAATGGCAAAATTGTTACATTCAGTTGTAGGTTTAAATGCCTGCCTATTGAAATGTGAGCATTCACAACGTCATTGTTACGTTATCAGGCAATTATGAGCTTATGTTAACGAATGAGGGGCAACACACCCATTTTTCATCTTATCAGTTATATGAGCAATTACCAAATTGAGAAATGAACACACACACAGAAGGGGAAGGATACAGATACAGACTAACTGTTCATTTCTTTAGAATCAATTAGGGAAATTGGCAGGCCTGTTATGCTGCTTCACTGTGGTCCTGATTTCTCAGCCAGCCTCCGTCACCACTGCGTCAGCACTGATGAGCTCAGCGTTTGTGGGAGGGAAAGGGGGGGGGAGTGGATGACCAGAGGGTGGGAGAGCGATTTAGAAAACAAGCAAAAAGGAATAGAAGAGAGAGAGAGAGAGAGAGAGAGAGAGAGAGAGAGAGAGGGGTGTTGCCTCTTCTGAAACAAGCTCGGGCATCACAGTGTGAGAGCAGCAGGGTGGGAACAGAGCATCCCTATCGTCCATCCCTGTGGGACAACAAAGCAGTTTTTTTTTGCATTATTTAAAATCCTTTTTTAATAATTCAAGCAGCGTCAGATCGAGATTTTGTAGACATATCCCGCACGTCGGCAGCATCCAGACCTGGTGGTGAACAGCAGGGTTTAAGGAGGAAGCAGAACAGCCTCTTCAGCACCCTGGTCAGTGATCATGGCCCCGATGGTGGAGGACGGAGCCCAGCCCGGTGAGTCCAACAACCTGCGCTTCAGTCTGGCTGAAGATAAAAAAAAATGTTAGTGTAACAAAGCCAATAATACATAAGTAAATAGGAGACATCCATGTAAACATGTGTGAGCTTACTGGTGCTCTGACGCGGCGTTTTTCATGACTCCTGATCGTTAGACGTCAGTCGCTGAAAGGCGATTTGCTCACGAATTTAACAAATGTTTTTCAATGAGGAAAAACTTCAAATTTAAGTCACTGGATCGGAAAGGGTTTTGTCTTTTCTGGTCAGTGAATCCCAAAATGTTTGATAAGTGTCCAAGCCTCCATTTTGCATCGATCCAAAAGGCGACAATTAATTATCTGGAGACAGAAGGTGGGGCTGCATTTCGCCATATCAACACGGGGAATTTATCATTCAGTCCTCACAACATATAACTGACTTGATTTGACCACGGTAAAAGAAAACCCTGAAAAGCACCGGCTCATTTCTTTTCTTCTCTCTTTCTTTCTTTCTTTTTTATGTTCTCTGGGTTCCATTACAGCCCTCCTGCTGCCTCACCCATCTGTCTCTTCTTACAGTCTTGAAAACAATCTCACCCAAGACATTAGATTCAAATATTGATGAGCAAAAACAGAGAAAACATAATGTACAAGCTGTGACCCAAAACTGAGCTCTGCATTCCTCATATTTCTCACAGTAAAGGTCTGAATGATAGCTTGTCCAGTCAGATTTACAATAAAATTGTTTTCTATATGTAACCATTCATTAAAAAAACATGTATATAATGTCAGTTTTCTCAAGTTGTATTGTATATCTAAATCTAAATGACAACAGTGTCATGTCTATATGCAGAAGGGCATAAATAGTGATCTAACTCATGACTCTAAGCAGATTAAAAATACAAGTGATGAGCCACCACCCCCGCACATCAACCTGATCTCTTTTTAGGTTAATCATAGTACTTTCCCTCTCGGTCAACCTCCTAAATGCAGGAAATGGTTGGCATTTCTTGATTTGGAATAAACCAGTTAAATGTTAGTTGTTGAGTCACAGTTCAGCACCACAAACAAATAGGGGCATTCAGGGACAGATATCCCTGTAATTATACCAGATTCCACAATAGTGCTAATGAGTGGCATCTGTTTCAGAATGTGTACAGATAATTATCATCTGCTTTTCAGTATGTAGGAATAAAAATGAGTGTTATTGGATACGAGTACTAAAGTGTTCATCAGACATCTTGAGGCTATTTAATCGTTTTTTCCGATGTCAGAATTACTTCACTTGCACACAAAGACACACAGGTCCAGAGCGATTCGGATAAAAGGCTTGTAAAGCAACAAACCTGTTCTGCTGTACATGCCATACATGATCTGTTCCAACAAGAATACATGTGCCTGGTTGTTATAAAAAAGTGGAACAGTATATGACCTCCATGGGCGTTGCTCTCCTTATAATCGTTCTATTGATGGTCTGCTTCCTTATTTGGGGACTTGCATAAATGAATCATACTGTCACTGAAGATATGTGATGGCAAGCAGTTCTTTACAAACACCGGCTGTTTCCGAAAATATACCATGACCATGTTAGGAAAATGAAGGCTTAATTAGGCTGAGCAGGCTGCGTTGTTTTCATCTCCCTCTGAGTCAAGCCTCCAGCTTGCGTCAGTCAGAAGCACAAAATCTACTCCGTATTCTCACCACAGCAACACAGTCTGTTAAAGGAAGAATTTCATAGGTGCTTATTTTACAGATGTTCATTCTATCATTTTTATTTGAGGCAGTTGTAATTTTTTCCAAAATAAATGATTTTTTCCCTACCTCCCTCCCACCCATTCCCTCACTTGCCCCCTCCTTTCCCTTTGTTCTCCTCCACAGTGGCAGTGCCAGTAGGTGTTGCTGTGGTGAGTGTTTTCGGTCTCGTCTTCACTGCATCAGCCTTTGCTTGGATCTGTTGCCAGCGCAAAAACACCAAGTCCCAGAAGACACCTCCCTACAAGTTTGTGCACATGCTCAAAGGGGTCGACATCTACCCAGAAAGTCTCAGTGGAAAGAAAAAATTTGCAGCACCTGCCACCCCAACGACGACCGACAGCAGCAAAACCGATGTCAACGGAAACTGCCACACCGCACCCATGAGTCCATCTGGGGCCACAACGTTGGCCTCAAGTCCAAATAGTTCGAGACCGGCTCTGCACCTGGATCTGGAGAAACGTGATCTTAATGGCAACTTCACCACCAAGCCTTTTCATCACCACCAGCAGAAGCTGCGGAGCTCCCCAGACCTGGAGCTGCCCTCTCCCCATGCAGGGTTCACCCAGCCCGGTGTGATGGACCGCTGTGACCTCCCATCACCGTCCAGCACTCTCTCCAGCCAGGCGCCCACTCCAGCTGTTGACAGGCACCAAGGAGAAGAAAAGGAGAGTGGACTAGGGACCCTCCACTTCTCCCTTGAATACCAGCCAGAGAGGAAAGCATTTATTGTTAATATCAAGGTACTGCACATGTTCATCATATTCATAATCTTTCTGATTAGATTTTGATGAATATTTGTTCAAAAATGATTTATAATGTATGTAATGTATCTTTTTGATACAGGAAGCCCATGGTCTCACTCCAACAGATGAACAGTCACTTACTTCTGACCCTTACATCAAGCTGACCCTCCTGCCAGAGAAAAAGCACCGGGTGAAGACAAGAGTGCTGCGCAAGACTCTGGACCCAACCTTCGATGAGACCTTCAGCTTCTATGGGATCCCGCTGGCCCGCGTGTCTGAGTTGGCCCTACACTTCATGGTCCTGAGTTTTGATCGCTTCTCTCGTGACGAAGTCATTGGAGAGACACTGGTACCTTTGTCTGGGATCGACTTGTCAGAGGGACGTGTCCTAATGAGCCGAGAGATAATTAAGAGGAACGTCAAGGTAAGATCTGATACAATTCCTGTAAAACTTTATTTTCCTAGTCTCAGTCAATGAAACTTGAACTAATTATTTATCTAACACAACAGAGAAGGAGGTTTGCTTTTTGTAATTTATCTGCTTGACCAACCCATTCTTGATTTCCTGTCAATTGCTTATGGTCACTAAATTGAATGAAGTCATGAAATCCATTTGACCTTCAAACTTCCTCATTACTGATTCAGTATTTGTCCCAGTATGATAAGAGCAGCTGTATTGAGAGCTTCATGAGGCACTTTCACCATATAAACAGTTCAGTATCACTTTCACAGTCTTTTCATTCACTAATACAATGATCCGTTGATCTGATAAATCCAAATCATTAAAATGTGTTGTAGAAGGTCTCTTCAAACAACAGCTGATAAAAGAGAGTTAAGGTTAATTACAAAGCCCTATCTTTATTATGGTCTGAGGCTGTAATTCTTCCCTTGATGAACGAATATATTGTATGTGCCTCAAGTCTGGGGTAAAAGAAAAAAACAGTTAGAGGAGAAAGCACACAGGAAGTGTGTCTCTTGGGATGGAGACAAGATCTGTATCAGTGTTACATGATACTGTGGTTTGGGGCTCTGCTTAGTGACCGTGCATTTTCATAATCACCAAATCATAAATCTAATCGGCCTCGAATTACATATTGACATGCTTCCCCTAAATTGACATCCTATACAATCATGGCCATAATGAAGGAACTTTTATACAACCTGATGAATAAATTAATTGCAAGATAAATTCTTTACCTTTTATTTTTTGGACAACATGACATCCACACTAACCCAATATGGATCTGTGGATGGAAGAAGAATAGATTTATACCTCAGACCAGCTCTTTTTGGGATCTGTAAGGTCCACTAGTACAAGCTGCTTCATTTCCAGTATGGACTTTTTTCTTTTTGAGGTATGTCATGCATAGTAGTGAGTACAGCTCCAGAAAAAAGGCTTGGAGATGGAACATTGGATAATATCGGTGTAGTTATAGATTGATACGATGATATTGTAAACTGCAGAGTTCAGCTTCGTCGCAAGCTCTGTGCCCACTGGACGGTAATGGATATGTTTATATCCCAGGAGGAATGCGACCTATCTGTAATGCTTTTAATGGTCCCTTAGATGTGATATGATATACCAGAGCAGTAAATAGGACTCGGAATCTGGGAAGTATAAAATGTTGAGCCCCTCCCTACTAAACTCTCTTTTTCACCACTGTAGACATGCTAAAATTAAATATCTTATATCTATATATATTATTGTTTGGCTCATTTCTCATTTCTGTCCCTGAAGAGAGAAATCTCATAAACCCTATGATAGTAATGATTTTCACTTCTATCTTTTTTAGTTTGTGAAGCCATTTGAAACTCATGAAAAGATGATGTATTGCACTGGTTTCACTGTGTGAAACATTTGTCATGCAAATAACTTATTTTCATGGATTGATGATGTGGTTTGTTGTACAAAATGGATGCTGAGTACACAGAATGATTAGTGCAACATAACATCTAGTATTTTGTATATTCCTGTTGTGTTATATGGGTAAGATGAAGTCCTCAGCTAACAGGCTCATATGGGTGTTGGCTCTCTTTGTCTGCAATGGCTTACATTTGGTCTCGGTGCTTCGTGTGGGTAGGTGTCAGCAAACAGCAGTGTACGGATTCAACCCTGCACAGGAAGCAGCAAAGCCATTACTGTGTGTTCACCTCTCCAAACAGTTGATCTGTTTTATGCAATCACTGAGAAATGATACAGAGCTTGTACTGTGAGATCTGAATATCAGGTCAGGGCTAGAAGTTATCTCTGTGCAAGTGCTCGCTGCCATGGCAACCGTGAGCAGGGGTGGGAGATCCTCTTATGTGTGATCACAGCATCCTAGGCAGCAGCTCCTCGGGGTATGGATTCAGACGTGGATGTGTATGTCGAACAGTAGCAAAGTCAAGCCTGTGGAGGAATGAATTGTGAATCTTCTCTGTAGTATGCTCTTGCAGTTTAGTCGCGGGAATCCACCGGGCAATTTTCTGTGCACGTTGATGATATTTGTAAATGATAGCAGATTTTTACCAACCTTACCGTTTTTTCTTAGAAATTGGCTTGATATTGGATAAAATAAGTATGCGCAAAATGCATTTTAATCATGATTTTGTTTTTTTTATAATGTAGTATTACATAGTCACTTATAATAGTGTCAGATTAAGTGAATGGAAAAACAGTGAAAAACTGTGGCTTTTTTACCTCAGCTCTAAATATTTTTGGCTATATTTTTTCAGACTTTGTTTGGAAACTAATAACTAAATAACCCTTCCTCTCCATCTCCTCCTTCCTTCCCCCCCCCCCCCACCACGTCCTTGTCTTTTCTGTCATTCATTATATCTCTACAGAAGTCCTCAGGCCGTGGGGATTTACTGCTCTCCCTGTGTTACCAGTCCACCACCAATACTTTGACTGTGGTTGTCCTCAAAGCTCGCCACCTGCCTAAGACTGAAAACAATGGGCCCACAGGTAATGGACTTTTAGAATGCAGTCTATTAGACTCAAGTTAAATGCATCCGTATTGACACTTTCTCTTCCAAAGCCTTTCACATATCCGGCCCAAATAGTTTTGCTCTTCCTGCCACACAGCCCGTAGTACTTTAGATGCTGCGATTGTTGTCTTAATGATACCACCATTACACCAAAGTAATCTGATCCGGATGTGATAGAGAGAGCTTTAGCGACAAGTGCACGCCCACACATACAAACACATTTACAGAGTGTGTAATGCGGACAGCCAGCCTCTGTGTCCGCATCACTTACATCCATCCCTTCTGCTCTATTGACTGTTGTATTGATCTGGCTAAGGATTTATATGCTGCTCTGCAACTGCTGTTCTTGATTATTTTTTTCAATCTGTTCTTGTCATTCTTTTTTTCTAGATCCATACGTCAAGCTGAACATGTATCATGGAAAGAAACGTATATGCAAGAAGAAGACCCACGTGAAGAAGTGCTCTCCCAACCCGGTCTTTAATGAGCTCTTTGTCTTTGACCTGCCCTCTGAGGAGGGTCTGAGGGACACCAGTGTGGAGTTGCTGCTGATGGACTCAGACATGGGCAATTCACGCTGCCCCAACACTGTTATTGGGCGCCTGGTGCTGAGCACATCAGCAGCGGGAACTCCTGGCGAGCACTGGAGGGAGATCTGTGATCATCCACGTCGCCAGATTGCCAAATGGCATACTATGTCTGAGGATTAGGAAAGCTGGGATGTTTTCTGGACTCTGTCATTCGTATTCGACCTGGTCAACCATGAAAAGGATGGAATGACAAAGGGCGGGATCAGATGTCCTGCTGGCCAGTACCCATTGGACTTTAAATGAGGAGGGGAGGGGGGAAACAGGGATGGGATTTTAGATATACTGGAGAAGATCATTCCAAGTGATGTCATCATTCAGTCAAGTCATTAATGCACCTATCTTTGAAGTTATTGGGGTTCATTTAGAGGTGGGGGAGGCATGACGATGATAACCCCATAGCTTTAAACAAACCCAAAGACTTTCACCAAGAATCATTTGGTAATTTCGTCTACATGACAACCAATTGTCGCTGTAAATGTGTGCAGTACAGAATGTCTTAAATGTTGCTATTACTCTTCTTTTCTTCCTCTGCTCTTTCCTCTTCTTCTCTTTCTTCAGCTCTTCCTCCTATAGATAGTAACCTCCAGGCTATCATGTGAAAACGAGAATGAACCTGTCAACACTGTAAAAAGTCTGGATTATTAAAGTTTATTTTATAAAGGCAATGTTATCCTCTTGAGGATGTACATTTTTTTATGTTACGTTGATTCGTACCTTTCTGGTTGGTTTGTTAATCCTTGTTTTGTAAGTACAAGTGATATTTCATTTCATGACTCAAGTGAAATAAAAGCCTAAATTAGGTGGATTGAGAACAGATGGGAGCAGACAGAGTGCATTGGCAAGAGTGTGGATGCATTTTTGTGTGTTTGTGTCTTTTGAGAGGAGCGTGCTTGTGCTGACACAGCTGTGGGAGCATGAGGGTGTGAGCTGTGAGCCACATAATGTTTACTGTAGGTGTTTTGTCCCCATTACTGTGAGCACAAAGACAGTTGACATGTAAATGTACCTTACTATAAAATATGGCAAGTTCTGAGCAAAAAAAAATAGTTTGAAGTTTTCTTTTCTGTGACTATTTGTGATGTGTGTTATGTAGGTCTGCATGCTTGTGTGTGTATGCCTTCAAAAATAACTGCTGGAAGATGATTGTGTCCCATTTTACAGATAATCTGCACAGGTGTGATAAACCCCCAACCCCAAGAGTGACATCATCAGGCCCATTGCCAAATCTGATGATGTAATAACTGCTGAGTGGCAAAGCGCTTTCGGATGAAGTCATCGCGTCTGAATTTAATATCAGCTAAGTGGTTCAGAGAGAGAGGACAGCTTCCTCAGCTTTCTTTCTTTCTTCAGTTCTACAGCATCCAAATATGCTGTCCTCTTGTCTCAGTCCTGACCTCTTCTCAGTCAAAGCTTTACCTGAAATTGCATCAGGGACTTCATGGTGACGCCTCTGGAGTAACACGAGGTTCGCTCACTTTGTTTTTCGTCTCTGTTTTTGACCTATGAGATCACTGTCTGAGGAAGGTTTTTAGTTCACCCTTTCATTTAATAAATTGGACCTGTAAAGCTGTGCCATTTATCCCACCCCACTACTCTCACCACTTCTTTCTTTGTAGTAACTTTTTCAACTTTTCTTTAAATTGTTTTTTAAATTTTTGACGGCAATACTAGTATGTAAAGGCCTGTTAGCCTGATGGAAAAGAGGCTTGATGCTTCTTTCAAGAGTATTGTTGACAGCTGAATCAAGGACTTTATGATTGGTAAATTGGAGACAAACTCATTCTTCTCTTAAAGTAGAAATAATTAGTCCACTATAAATATTCCAATCTTTTTTTTTTTTTAAATGAAGACAGAAATTGAAATATTTAATCGTAGAGATTTCTGTATTGACCACCATATTTTGACATCAGTAGAAAAATCATTTTTAGGGAGAAAGACCATAAAGCGTAATTTTGTGTGATAGTATTTTATTCTCAGGACGACACACGGCCTGGCCCACAGCTTATACTCTGACTGGCCCCCCGAGGTATGTCTTTTTTAGCAACCGCAGCCAGATTTTTGTTTCTGGTGAAACTATAATTGAATGGTAGAAGCAGTTTTTTTTTAAATGTACTACAGTAGTCCTCTAAATACTTACTCATTCTGATAAAACATGATATCCAAAATAAATATAGATACACAACATGAAAAGACACCTTGTATTAGTAATACATTTTAAACAATGTATATTGTTATTATTATTGAAAATGTATATTCCCACGTTCATCTTCATCAATTATCATTTTCAGTGTACACTGAGTCCTAGCTATTTAACCTCTCTTTCCTTCGGCTGCAGTAATTTTCCACTGTGCTCCTCACTGAAAAGGATTTGTCAGTCTGTCTGTAGGGAGAAAGCTGTCCCCAGAGCACTGTAAGCAGTGTAGGGATGAGTCATCAAGCAAAAGACCTTCACACAAGCAAACAATTAAAGTTCCTCTGATACATTGGAACGCTCCAGTTGGAGTCAGAATCTGTAGATTTTGGATGCAGGTGTTTGATAAAAAGTTCTTAAGGTCTTAAAGATGTCAGTCCTATTTAATATTGACTGATCTCATATCATTAGAGAAGAAATGTATGATATAAATAAAAAATGATAAAATATAATAATTTGATTAACAAAACACAAAGCAGACAAAAATTACCAAATTATGTAATCTCATGTCTTTGCCATGATTTGATGATTTCCCATTATCCAAATGAATCTCACAAGCTGAAAATTGGCTTATATGGACATAAGGCTTATTAATCCATTCCTCTCAACAGAACCTTGCAGTACTTTGAGAGATTACAAGGGTATTGTGAGGTTATTGTTGTACCGAAGTTATTCTTGTTTTCCATTTGATATTCACAGTTTGTGTTGGAAATTTAAGTCATTACTATTACTTCTACAAGTTTAAAACAGAATGGACATCTACAGCATGGTTCCACTAGTGAAAAAATGCAGCATGGTGGAGGGTGAAGTTGATGAACTGTACCCTTCACTGCTCCAGTCTATCAAGACTCAGTCTGAGACATAACATACGCTAGTAAAGGATTTGTCTATGTTGCCATGGAAACGTCCAGAAGACCACAGGTGCTTATCATTGAAGATGACACAAAATGATTTAGACAGCAAGTTGATATTATGTCTGTGTTATTTAGACACACACAAAAGGTTGAAACCCAGACCAGATGGGATCAGATCACTTGCCTCAACATCACCTTGGCTGTCATGGCAACAGCACCGTATTACTTAAAAGGCAGAGTGACAAATGGAGAACTGTTAGGCAGCAAGCAGCAGAGAGCTGGGGCTGAGAAATGGATGTCAGGAGGAAAAGCTATGGGGGCAGATATCTGCCAACCAGAGACGTCTCACTGTGTTGCATTGAAAGAAATGCCAAGTGTGACCACACTAATATGTTATTGCCACTAAGCATTTCTTGCACTCATGTCTCCTGTTGTTCACTGCACCATTTTATATCATTATGTTGGGTGGTAAACACAGATTTTGTATAGATTTTAGAGCTCCAGCTTGTGTGAAAAATCGGTGCAAAAAACAGAGGAAAAAAAGAAATAGGTCTCACACAGGTAGACACTCTGGATCTCTGGCCTCCATTGATCAAAATCCATCTATTATTTTACGGAGCCATGATGCACCTCGTATATCTACCATAAACTATCACCCAATTCTCCTTCATTCTTCTGATGTTGCATTTTTCATCACATTCTTACAGCTAACACCATTGGATGACCCCCACACAACACTTCCACCCACACACAGTATTTTAAGTACAACCTTAAAGATGTGGTGTGTGTTTGATCTCTTGTGGCAGTTATTCCGGTTCAGGGTATAAAGCACACTATCCATCTTTAAGGTAAACTGTTTGATCTCCTGTTAAAGCTGTAGTATCTTTTAGCAGTGATTAATACACAACTGTATGTAAGGCATAGAAAATAATTTGAACTATATTAGCATCAATTTAAAGAGGCAAAGCCTGCATGCATAATAGTAACAAAGAGGGATATTGTAGTGCTTGTTCATGGATGATATTCTCTAAGACATATTTTGGAAGGGGGGGCATCTGTGCTTGTCAATTGCTGCCTGGCTTAATTCTAATTTGTCTCAGTTATCTAATAAAGAAAACATTGATGTCAAACATATAGTCTTGCAATACATATTTATTTTTATTGACAATGTAACACAGTTGACAAATACATATTGAAAATAAAATAAATAGTTGGTTAAAAAACAAATATTTAAATAGGATAGTAAATAGTGATAATTCTGATTTGCAATTCATGGATGATGGGTTGATATTGTTAAAAAACATGATTTATAAGTATTTGATATAGCAGTACTTTTACTGTGACAGTTACGATTTGGTACTTTTATTTTGACATCTGTTCACAACGGCTTCCCGTAAAACTGTTTGTCAGTTGAGCTGAGAAGAGCTAGGAAGCTAAAGACTCCGTTTCCTTTGCTCCAGCAGCACGGAGTTAGAAATTGGGGGAAAAAAGTATTTTTAAGTTGTTTACGTTACCAAAGTTTCCTTTTGAAGTACGGAGCGAACAGCTCTGTGAATGCTGAATGTTTTTTAAAGAAGTTGTTCGTCGAATATTGTTTTTGTTGAATCGTCTCGGTAAGGCAACTCGTCTACTTTTTTCCCCTTACTGATGTAATCTAAGTGTTATATTGTTTATCACAGCTAAATACTTTGGTGAAAGCACATAATTGTATTTTGTTTTGACAATACTTGTTGTGTTAATGTGAAACGGGTATATTTTGGTTGAATGAGTAAGCTAAAAGCTCGGAACGAGCTAACTGCCAGCGCTCGCGCACCAGCGCGTGCAAGGTGAGAGGGCTGAACCGTGATTTCAGTGCAGAATGTTATTTAATAATATTCATCCTGTTTACATAAGTTATTTATCTGAATGGTATGCAATGCTTTTCAGTATGAATGAAGTGTGTGCAGTTCGCATAGCTTTTCTTTTGAGAGGATTGATATTAATGTTGTACAACTACTTTAAGTTTAAACTGTTTGAACTGATATTTGATAAGGAATTGAACATTGTCCTGTATGTGTGGCTTAACTAAGGCTGTGGTTACACAGGTCAAGATTTGGAGCTGGATCTGGATTTCGCTGACGATTGACGACAACGTTAGATGGCGAGTCTGATCCTGTTTTATGTCATTTCATGTGGCATAGCTGGTAGGATTGTGGCCTGCATGTGTCACAATAAGACTGACTTTGACTGACTTAACGCTTTACAAACAGAACCCCGGATAACGGCCTGAACTGAACTACTAAAAGGAACTATTTTTTCTTTTTTTGAACAACACATGAAAGGAACTCAATTCTTGTGAGGATCTAAAGGACTATTTACCAACTTTTGAAGAACGATTAATACTTTTTATTTTATTTTGAAGGGCCAAATCTTTTATTTTGGGTAATTGTAAATAATTCATTTTTATCTGGTTCATTACTAAAGAAAAATACCCTTTATCTTTGTGTGGTGTCCTTTAATTGTACTGTCTTTTTCCACTCTCCCCAGAGCCTAGTGTCTTATTTTCTAGCTTATTGAATCTGGCCTATCATTGTTGGTACATACTCAGTAGTGGGTTACAATGGCACAAAACTGTTGCACAATCCTCAGTGGCTTCCAGTGTTGACCATGCACAGTGTACCTTCTCTCTGATTGCAGTGTGGTTTTACCCTTGTGTGGGACAGATCAGCCCAGGGAACACTTGGATAATGAAAGGATCGGTAAGGTCCACAGGTGCCAGGCTCAGTGGATTTGCAGTGGAAGCATGCAATTATAGTTGCCGATAAGGAGGCTGTTTGCTTGCACACTGCTGTTTGTGCCACAACAAAACTGGCATGAAAATGAAAGCAACCAGTGTTAACTTGAGTTGAGCTACAAAAGAGTGGAGAAAGTGAGCTCAACCTATTGAGATTTTTTACTGTTGGTAGTTACTGAAATTCTTAGCATTGCATGGGAGGAAGTCAAGTTGAATCAAGGGCCAATTTACTGCTTTTATCTCTTTTGAGGCCTCAATCTGAATCCACTCGTCCATCCCACTCCACTTTTTGTTCTGCAGATTTGGCTCCGTTGGCATGAATTAAGGGGGGTAGTATGGGCTAACACCATGGCTGTAGGCTTTGTGGAGGGTTAGCATTGCACATCTTACGCTTGCTGTGAAGATATGTTTTCATTACAGATTGTGTGAGTGTGCTGTTGCTGCATGCCAAAAATGGTTAATATGCATTATCTTCCAAAATTAATAGTTTGTTGTACGACCCTAGTAGTAGATATATATAAAACACATTTAAAATGCTGCAATATATATATTACACCACATTAAGCATAAGGTCTAGATAAGATTGTAGTACAGAAGAAACATCATATGGTGAGGCAGAGCATCTTTAATCATTCGTGGGTCTGTTGCTCACAGATTTAAATGAGGATGAAAAAAGATCTCTCCTAAGATACCCTGCCTTTATGTGCTGTGCTGCCTAACTTTAAGGATCCTGTCATCATGATCAAGGATATTGAACTAACTTCGCTCCATATGATTTGTTTCAATTCTAAAAGAAAAAAGTCAAGTCAAATCCAGGTGAGACATTATTTTTCTCACCGGGCAGGGTTTGATATATTTATGTTTCAGTTATTTATTTATTCATTTTAGTATTTTCTGATCAAAAACATGATATCAAGGCTTTAAGTTGTATTAATCAATTTCTGGGTATTTTCATAGACTATAAATAAACTAGTCTGAGTAAAATTCTCAACAGCACTTGATAGATTTTTCTTATTGGACAAGATAAAGAGCAGAGAAACTATGCGTAGAACAGAAATTCACCACAGCACAACAGTCCTGAACTGTCTCAAATGAAACTAGCAAAATTTTTAAACAAGTAAAATTGAACATCTGAATCTAGTAGGAGATTATCTGCAGATGTGGTGTGGGTGGGGAGTAGAGGTCGAAACAGAGAAGATGCGATGCGCAGAGACAACTTGCACAGCAGCTGTCACAAGCAGCACCAAAATGCACACGGACCTGAGTTATAGCTCTTCCACATAAAGGAAGAAGGTAGAGCAGTGAGCCATGTCATCAACACACAGGAAGGAAAGAAGCACACAAGCACTGTAGTCCAAATGCCACGGCCAACACGTAGCTCATATCTCAAATGGACAGAGGAGCATCAGGCTCTAACCAGAGACTAAAGCACTGACAAACATCTGCTTTGATGAGCAGGGAGGCGATTGCATCCATCACACTAGCAATCAAGAAGGTCCTTTCCAAACCTAAATTGAAATAAAAAAAATACTACATTCATTAAACAAAGTGAATTATTTCTGATTGAAACTCTAAACCATGGTCCTTTCCAAAAATAATGAAAATATGGTTTTGGTCCACATAAAGTGGAGGTAAAAGTTGTTGAGATAACCCCCTACTTTTCAGAGTTAAAAAATACAAGAAAAAAACAGTTAAAAGCTAATTCAGCCGCCACCTTTCAAATTGAAATGGTTAACTTGAGAAGGTGGAGGTTGTATACTCATACAAAGCAACACAGAGCTGAATGATGTGCGGAAATGATAGATATCATTATGATAAATGATATTTTAGTAAGATGAGCTTTGGTGTTGTGTTTGAAGGTTGGCTGCATGAAAATTAAAACTAAACCCAAAATAGTCGAGATGATTTCTGAAATAAAAAATTTGCAATAAATGTATACAAACATAATATCAAAAGCTTTTTATACCTAGTTTGAAAGTTTACAAAAAATCTTATTAAAGAGCTCTGTTCAATGTACATTTTCTTTTCTTTCTTCAAGGCATTTTTTAATCATGCTGCCATATCCATCCAATCCAAGCAGTCTTTGGTACAACACACAGCTGGTATATTGCATCACTGACACAGGAGCTGAAAGATGGAGCTGGTGAGTCACAAACATTTAGCAGTCACTCGCCCCCTTCATGTTTTTCTTTCTTATTCCTTTGTCGTGTCTCAGTTTGATTGGATTAATTTTGGATGGCCTAATTTCCGTTTAAACCAAACGCAGTAGCATTCATGGATGGTGGAGTAAAAAAAAAAAAAAGATTTAGTGTATTTAAAATCCCCCCTCACTCAACCTAAATTGGAATATTGTCCTTGTAGCTGGATTGCCATTTTAAATCCCTGTGGTGCCGTGTGGCACTACAGGGATTTCAATTTTCCAAAAAGCCTAAATAAAAATCTACGTGTTCGATATGTGTTTTCTGAGGCATACCAATTACCTATAATTTCGTTACATTAAATGAGGTTGACTGCCCATTATTAAGGAGTGGCGTTACAATGGTTCTTTTGATGTTATTATTACTTGTAATGCTTTTCCTTATTACTAAAGTGTGTTTCCGCTTCGATATACTACTGACAGGCCATTTTAGTATGTATTTTTTTCTGATTGGAATCAGAGTGATTATTAAAGTAATACAACTTGACGTGACATTTGAGGGTCATTGTGCCCCATTGTGTTCTCAGTTGTATTGTATGGGCCCCTTATGAGAAAAATGCTGCCTGCCAAAGCATCAAATGGTTTCCTACAGCATTTTCATCTAAATTCTTAGTGTTAATTGTCTCTGAGGTACAAGATTCTGATTGACTAGTTTCATTTTAGGGTTTGTCAAACTAACAGTAACCATTCTTTTGAATTGTATTTGTCTGAAGGAGCTCTGTTTTGGATAATAAAGTGATCTTGGGCACACAGTCCTGTAATGTGTTGTTGTCCATGCCTAGTCATTATTTTATTTTGACACAAAGGTCAAACAAATAGCTTAAAGGTGAATTATCACTGTAATCTGCATTTCTCTTGGCTTATACTGAAGAGTGTGTTTTATCTGACCTGCTGCATTATGCATAACTCAATACAAGAATAATGGGTAGCATTGCATTTTGTAAGATAAGAAAAAAATGGTGTTGTAACTTGATTTTGCTGAAGGACAAAGGTCCCTATTTCTTTCCCTGTGGTCAGAATTCAGTTAGACAGCAGTAACACATTAGCAAAGACAGGCACTGTTTTCTTCACTGTGTGTGATTGACTCTACGTGAAGTGTTTTGACATTATGCAGACCATTAACCTATGAGCGTTACTAGAATGAGCCTGTGACTGACTGCACTCACACATGTGGAACATATAGTGGCTCTTCCTGATGTTTTAGAAGGAAGACTTTTTGTATCTGTCTAAGTAAAACTATCATATTTGCAGATCAAAGTGTAATCTTACACTTTTTGTACCCAGATTTCCTCTTATTACAGCCCTTTCTGGTGTGCATTCATCTCCAATTCCTTTTCCTCGTTCCATAGTCTGTGGTTAATAGAATGAGCTGAGGAGCTTAGAAAGGCAGAGGGAGGCGGATGTATTTATTGAAGCAAGCACAAGATGGATTGAGAGGGAGGGGGGACTTTTTGAATGGCACAGCAGTCTCCACCTGCAAAAACAAAGCTTTTGGAACCCTGCTACGCTGAGTTGAATAGAGGGAACGGATTCTCTTTTGTGATTAAGTCTGACATTTTATTGCCTTCACTTGCTCAGTTTTCTTCCTTTCTCATGGATGCATAATGGCAAAAGGTTCTCTCACAAATGCCAAGTACTTTTTTCATTGTAATATTGACAACTCTGTTGGTAAAAAATTTTGAATTTTCCTAAAAAGATATGGAAACAAGATATAAATCTACATATGTGGAAAGGAAAGCATTGGAGATGGAGCTGCAACATTGAGGATGAACAGACTTGGAGGAGGTCAGTAGCCACACATACTGACATGACTTTATGCACTCGAGTCATTGCACTTAAGAACCTGGTGCCAGTAATAATTCATTTTGACACGTTTTTTTTTTTTTCTTTAACGGAAGACCAAGCAGCAAAAATATCTTGGTCAAATTTTACACCATTTGTAAAAGTGTGAGATGGCACAACACCCTTTAATGGCTTTACAAATGAAGGAAAGACAAATATTCATCCACATGGTGCAATAAAAAGTGGATGAGTAGCTTAAATGGGCAAACAGTAGGTGAGGAGATGTCACAGTGGGGTTGAGAAAGCAAACAGGAAAAAGGACGGATGGAGCAAGGTGATTGTGAAATGTACCAATCTACCAGGAGCATGCCATGGACCAGCCCTTCCTCTAGTTCCCCACAACTGATGAGGGTGACCTTTGTTCTTCTCTGACACTGAGTGAATACATTATCCATTTGTTTATAAGTCACCCCCTTAAACTTACAGGAGGGAGAAGAGAGAGGAGGAAAAGGGATGAACCTAAAGGAGGGAGAAGGAGCAGAAGCACGATCAAAGGCGTGAAATGAACAAAAAGGATTTGGTCAATTAGGCACTTTTAAAGAATTTTCTAGCAGCAATACAGCGCCGTCAACATATTGGTAGTGTTGTGACTCTGCTGCTGCAACATGTGGATGGAAACCAAGACGGAGGTGGAGGTCGTCAGCAGGAGCCGTGCCAGTTTAAGTCGACTTGTTCTGAACAGTCTGCTTTTGTGTACAGGAGACATGGAGCACTTAGATAAACACATGCAAGGTAGGAAAATACTCAGTTACTCTAATACCTATAGTCCTGAATGTATAAACCAATGTAAAATATTTGGACTGAATGTGAGATTTCCTCTTTATGTAATCGATCATAAAACTTAGAATTCCTAAAGACTTTGCAAGTTTAACATGGCGTAAGTAGATGACTAAGCTATGAATACATCATCATTAAAATATGCAAATGCAATCATCACACAGCTCCCACAGAGAGTACTGCTGGCTCATCCTCCAGCTCAAAACGTAATCATTAGATTTCTATCCTAGTTCCTTTTCAAAAACTTGAATTCACTTCCAGAAATCCTACTGTGGGGAATAAATCAAAGTAAGCATTTTATGGTTTCCATTTTAAAACGTTTGTGAACATTTTGTTCTCTGTCTCTTTTTTTTCGGTCCCCATGTTTGTCTCCTGTTTCACAGACAAGTGGTTTATACTGCAGCTGGCTATGTGGGGGCTGAGAGGGGTAGCCAGGGTGATTCTGGCCAACAACCCACTGAGTGGTGCTCTCATCCTGACTGCCCTGTACTGGGCTTCCCCCTGGCAGGGTCTGCTGGGATCACTGGGAGTTCTGGCCTCGACAATAACAGCTGTCATCGTAGGACAGGACAGGTGGAATGCCTTGTTCTTTTTTACTGGTTGAGTATGTCCATCTATCATAAAATAAAAAAAACACAAAAACAACTCGAAGCAGCCATGTTGTGTGAATCCTTCTGCTGTGTGTCTGTGCAGTGCTGAGCTGGCAGGGGGCCTTCATGGTTTTAATGGCATGTTGGTCTCTCTGCTGATGGGAGTTTTCAGCTCGGCTGGAGACTGGTACTGGTGGCTGTTGCTCCCCGTCTGTCTAGGTTCAGCTACGTGGTAAGAGATGCACACACACCTTTGCTTAAAACTCAACTGTAACGGCCAACATTTCCTCCATCCTGAAGTGGGTCATCTTCCATTACACAGTAATCATTTTGTAGTGCAGTTCATGAACTTTTCAAAGCAACTGCATAGTAAAGAAACAAATCTAAAATAAAAAGCTGAGTTTTCGAGTGAAAGTTTATTTCACTATCGTCTTGTGTTATTTAGTAAAATAACTAATGTGAACTGGCTCCATATTGAAGACAAACACATTTCTGATGCAGCATGTTGTATTCTTTGTAAACCTTTTATCAATTGAACACTTTTGACTATACATTTCTACCAGAACTTGCAAGACATGTTTCATATTAAAAAAAAAAGATGTTTTACACGGAGTGTGGGCACTTGGAGTGTGTTACATGAAAGCTATGTAAAATTCTATGGCTGTTTTCATTATGAAGGCTTTCCTTTTTTTTAGTGTCTTCCTATTCAGTGGACTCACAGCATTACTGGCCCGCTGGGACCTGCCAGCTGCCGTGTTTCCCTTTAACATCGTTATCATCCTCTATCTCCTTTGTACCGGGGAAAACAACCCCTACTTTCCACATCATCCAGCAATGCCTGCTGGGATGCTGCATCCCAATGTAACAACACTCAGTGGTCTGCAGGTGAGGGTTCACCAACACAACAAAGAATGACAAGTTTTTCTGTCAAAATACTTCAAACTATGTATTGCTGAACAGTTGGATTTAAAATATTGCGGAAACTTCCCTTTTTTCAGACAGGTAGAAGCTCCAGTGTCAAACAATGATTCCAATGTACAGTCAGATAAGAAAGCAATGCACTATCACTAAAATAGTGATAAAAATAAAAACTTTAAACTGATGGATATGAAATATATACATTAACCTCATATGTTTAGATACTGTACAAATGGTATCTGCTTGAATCATTGCAGAGCTACAATTTTTCTTAGAAAAATTTTCTTAATCCAAAAACCCTTTACTCACTGCTTGCCCCAAAAAAATAATCATTTGACACATCACAACTCTAACTCATATAGCAATTTACTGACTTTGCCCAAAAACACATCAATAAATTGATGCTGTGTTTTTAAAGTTACTCTCCACCAGATACCATGCATACATTAAGGTGTGGTGTAAGTCTGCAGCATTGACACTTCAGCTGCTCAATAAATATTTTATAAAATGTGCTTTAGGTGATCTGTCTAATGCATGGTACAATTACTATTATTGGTATTAGTAGTAGTAGTGTTATTACTGTTTTTAGTGTGACATGGCAGAAATGTATATAATTCCAAACTGTACTTAAAGTCTCATTAAATAACTTTATCAAATAGGTGTATGTGATAGACAAGCAAAGTTTTTAGGTTAAATGTTAAACTGTAACATGCTTAAAATCCTTTAACAATGTTTAATCTGCCACTTGAACTGAAGCCTTTACTTGGAACCGACAGAAATTCTGGAGCTTTATTGGCACCATATAGTATTAATAATCATGAGTTAATAGCTATGCACCACCCTGTGTACATAATAGATTATTATCCAGAGTTACAAATATGTGGCCTCCACACAAAACTCAGTGGTTCCTCGTAGTCTGAGCATGACAAAATTGACCTCCAACTTACACAACAACACTTTTTTAAAAATCACTAGAAATTTGTGGGTAAAGGTTGGCTATGTAGTCTTTTGTCACTTGCAAAGGTTGATGCTAGATAGGGTTTGACCTTTAAGTTAAAAATAGAATTTCATGCAGGGGTAGAGAAGATAGAAATGAAAAAGAATAGGCATAATGTTCTTTATCAACTTCCACCACAGACTGAATCTGTTCCAGTTGTGGGTGTGATGTTCAGAAACTAATTTCTTCTAGTACTTGTTCTTATGTATACCATTTGTGCTTATTGATGTCTTGACTTACAGTTCAGGATTGTTGACGGTTGATTGTGCCTTCTTAAAGTGAAAAATACACTCAAGACAGTTCAATGCCGTTGTGAGACCAGGGTTGCTTCATCTAAAATAAAACTAAAAAAGCCACAGGAGTGAATATTGAGTAGGTGAATTATGAATAAGATTTTTTCAAAGTGGGGATTTTTTGTCCAGAAGATTTGTTTTCGTGTATCTTTTTCATAAATACCCAGTGTCTCTTTTTTCCTGCCATGAATATAGAATATGATAGATAAAAATAGAGACCAGAAGCAAACACGTGATTGATAAGGGCAATATATCCATAAATCAGACAAGCCTGTGTCTGTTACTTAGCAACAGTCATTAGTGGAGATCTGGTTGCAGAAATATATTCAGCACAAACTGTTTAAACTGAAATTTGTTGGTTAGAGACCAAAATAAGGTGTTCATGACATTTTCTGCAGTTTCTACGACCTGATTTGATCCTGAAAAACCCAGAGTTTCAGGGGTGATTGACTGCTTTACTGCTTTTCGTTTGAGACACACTGATGTTCATTAGGGATGGGACGGTTTCTGAAAACCGTCCGAACCGTTCGGTTCGACAGTCTCGGTTCGGTTCGCGTGTGTTGCGTTCGGTTCATGCGCTGTTCCTTTTTCTCAGAGGGAAGCGCGTTCACTCCAGAGCAGAAGGGGGCGCTTTATTAGTATTATTAGTTTATAGGTCTGCTGTATGGACCACTTTGCATTTAGAGGGAAGCACATGTTGGAATTAGCACTGTTTCCTCTCTTGCAATGCCATAATCTCACCCACTTTTAACCTAAGACTGTCACAATAATGTATCAAATGTCAGACTGCTATTTTCTTTCAGTTTTAACCTGACTAAACAAGACATAATAGATTTTCCTAACAATCAACATATACCGAACCGAAAACCGTGACCACGAAACCGTGAAGCGAACCGAACCGTGGATTTTGTGAACCGTCCCACCCCTAATGTTCATAGTAATTTCTTTTCCTGGTCATTTACAACACTCAAATGAACTATTGTGCTGACCATGCAGGTGGATTTGAATATAAAATAAGTTAATCAATATCATTTGTAGATTAAGAATTCATCTCTGCACTCCTCATATAACCATAGCTTGTTTTTGGCAATTATCTCATTCTCAGTTATGTGTTGGTTAAGATAGTTCTGTGTGTCTGACGTGTTCCATTTGCAATTGCAAAGTTAATTTAGAAAAAAAACCCATTGCGGGCTGTTCTATTCTGATGTCTTTGCTAAAATACGTTTCTCACACATTATTTGTGGCAGTGGCTTGCAATGGTGAGACTTTTACTGTAGTTCACTGCTTTATCCTCCGTTTTCCAGCATTCTTGAGGTTAAAGGTATGGTGCAGTACCAAATACCTCCTTTACTATGTAAGAAGGCAACCAAAAACAACAGATAAGCCCAATTTACAGTGTTGCCTACCAATGCAAAAATCTGTTTTCCACAAACTGAAGAAACAAATACAATCTCTCTGTAGAGATGCCGACTTGTCCTCGCATTCACCATTCCTTTGTTTCCTCCCTCTGTTTTATCCTTTCACCTTACATTCTTTTCGATCTGTCACCACCTTTTTTCTTATTCCACGCATTTGTTTCTTCCTTTGATTATCCCTTGCCCGCATTTCTCCTCTGTTTCTCTCCAGAGATGGAGATGACGTCTGTCCTATTTATATTCAATGTCTTCTGTTCCAGTCACTCTGCTGTGCATGGCCGTAAGACCACAACGGCATATCTAATCTCACACACACATGCACAGAAATACACAGAGGCTCATGCACAATGGGTTGTGAGGCAGCGATGGAATTAAAAACCCTTTATGACTTGTAAATATCAGTGGCAGGCAGGTGTGCCCAGCATGTCACCATGGAAACCCCTCACTTCTGACAGTCAAAAGCATTTGTCTATGTGTGTAAGCATTCAAGCAGAATGAGAAAAGAGCAGCTGATATAAACTGAGCGGAAAGCAGCAGTACATTAAACACGTCTTGTGTTTTGGGAATATCCTCCTCCTCTGGAGACATTCATTGCATGTAAACAAATGTGAGATGTTTGCCGATGCTAGAGTAAGCATTTCTGCAAATTCTCCCGAAATTCCCTTGTTTGCTCAGGTGTTGCACGGTATCCCCCTTGGTGTGGGTCAGATCTTCGCGTGTGGAGTCCTTGGGCCTTCTCTTCTCATTCTTGGAGCTGTTGTGCTGTATTCCCCACTACTCGCCATCCATGCTCTGCTGGGATCAGCAATTGGAACATTGGCAGGTCAGACTGGAATGTTGTGTGCCATGCCTCAATCCCTTCTGTTCAAGAATTAATTTAGAAAATAATGAAAATTCAACATCCTTCATGTAATTTTGTGACACTGGTCCAATGCGCCTCATAAACCATAACTCCATTACCACTCTATCCATTAAGTATATGTGTATAAAGCCCTGGGTGATGCTGGGTGCACTGGTATTGGATAGGATTTAAAACAAATATTTTGGTTGGTAAAAAACATTTAGTGTTCAGTTGGTCTAAATCCAACTCTTAAGAAACTAGATTTATTTTCTGTCAACTTTTCTGGTGCCATTTTCTAAACCTATAAAAGGTTTTACAGTTGTGATGAGACGTTCCACTATAACTATTCAGAAAAGATAGTGTCAAATGGTGTAAGTCCAGTCCTGCCCCTATGTATTGCCACAACTGCAGCACAAAGTCCTGAAAGTGTGTGTACATGTGTGTAGAACCTATGAGTCACACCATTAGAAAAAAAATAGAAGAGTGGCAGGGAGCTTAGATGCATGAACATGTAAAATCCTGTGGCCATGGTGCTGCTTACGTTGGCAGGTACACAAATATACTGCCGCAATTTCCCAGCAAGGGCAGGATCCACACCATACAGGTCGCCATTCCCAGCATCATCATTTAAATTGTCATCTATTTCTCATTCAGCCTTTCACTTTCCCTTTTATCCACTGAATAAAATTTAAGAACTGTTCTCGTGCACTTTATATCATTCCACCTTTGTGTTCAGAACTAAAGGGGTGCACGCTTAATTTCAGGAAGGAGAAGACTGTATTTGTTTTTGCTTTGTATTGTATTGTATTGAGGTCGGTGATGGGGGATGCAATGACTAAACAATAGTGTTGATTCCTCCTGTTCCTGATAGTCCGTATTTAATAGGACTCAGAGTGTCATTGGTTGGAAGTTTGAGAGGAGAAAGACATGGAGCATGTCTGGAATCAGCAGATTGCAAGGCCATATTTAGAGCTGGTACTCAGAGCATAATTGCGTTTAATACTCCCGTGAGGGGTTTCCAGGGGAAACGATCAGGGGCTGTATGTAGGCCAGTTCCTCTCTGCCTCGTGCTTATTTCCCTTTGTAGAGAAGAGAACAAAAAAATCCCATGGTGAGATCAGAAACTGGAGAACACATACCCTGGGATATAAATTATTTGTAGTTTGTTGTTTACATTATGTTGGATTATGTTTGGTTTTTAATGGAAAAAAAGAAAGTGTTCACCTGTCAGAATGTTGCATCTGCCATCTGTGGTTGATATGCATCATCGGTAGGTCAGAGAAAGCAGGTTGGAAGACAAGTGTAAATATTACTCTCTCCCAATTCTTAGTACCATTTCAGCTTGAAGCAATTTGAATGGTGTTCCACAAAGTTTAACACCCATAATGAATAATATTTCAGCATCTATTAAAAAAAATTGGACATTTAAGATAAGAGTGTAGGAAAATGTAAATAGGTAATAATTTCTCTTTACAGTGGTCAGACCACTGGTAATTGACTTTAACACTGATCCAACTCAAATTTGATGTATAAAAAAGCTTTTTAATTAAATAACAGAATTAATTGTACCAAACTGCATTACTGATGCAAACGATAGTAGCATTTGCAACAAATCCCTTGCAAATCACTTGTAACTAATCAGTCTAAGGGGGTTAATGAGTAGATTGGGTTAATGAAATTATCATCTGTCTCCGTTTTTTTTAGCATGTTTTACATTACATAAATGCTATTCTAAGTAAAAATAATAAACATAATGCCCCTGTGTGTTTGCAGTGATTGTAACTTGACACTGTGCCCAAGCTGGTTCACTAATACTGCCACGGAATTGGTTTTTGTATCTACTTGAAACTAAGGTTTCAAGTAGATACAAATCAAAATCAAAATGACAATTCTAAATCCGTGGCAGTAAATCATCTTATTTTATGAGAGAATTTTAAAATAATATATTTTTCTTTAATTGGATCTACAAGAAATTCATGTAAAGATGCAGGTGCAAATACAAAGTTAGAGTCCCTGCACTGGGGTACACAACTTAATACGTAACTTTTGCAAACTAGGTCCTCTATATATGGTGCAGCTGTTAATGACAGCTGTTATCCAATGAGCCTGGGAGCAATCCATTCACCTCTTTTCACAAACAGTTGTGCTCACAAAGACTTTACAGGACACTATGACGGATTCAAGGCAAAAACACAAAGTTAATCAGTACACAACCATGTTGGGAATGAATAATAATTGTGGCTTATTTTAAGTTATCATTTTAGAGTAATATGCTTTCATTGTCCTATGCGCTGCTTTTGGAAAATAAATGATGTGGGGAAAGTAGAGAGCAGAGGCAACATCCTGTGTTTAAGTTCATAAGATCATCTAGACTAATTCTGCCATTATAGACATCTCACTAGGAGTGGCTCATAAGCACACATTAAGACACAAAAAGGCAGGATGACAGAAAACCAGCAAAGATTTTAGCATCCTCTAGGGCTTGTAACAGAACTGCCATCCATCTTTAATATCACACGTGTGAATACAGGGGACTAATAGAAAGAAAGAGGCAGAAAAATGATGGAAACAAGGAAAGGAAAAAAGAAGTTTAGATGCTTAAAAAATTATTACAATGAAACGGACAACGCAACAACAAATTCACTATGTAAAAAAGAATAGAGTGCAGAGTAAGGTGGCCGTGAAGGGGAAGAAACTAACAGAGGCGAAGGGGAATGGATCACCAGCAGAGTAGCCCAGCAGACACACAGCTTTAATGGGCAGCATAGGGGTGTGGTCAGCCTGCTCCTTTCATAGTCTACTAAACCACAGCTCTCTTTGCCTGAGAGTAAGAAAATAAATCACAAATCCTGAGATTAATTATCTACAGGTAAGCTTCCAAAATGGACAGTTCTATGAAAACAAACAAACTATGTAGTCGTAACAAAGGAAGGATGTTGTGCAGACTATTGAATATGTTTAATTTTTTATCTTTGGTCAGCATCCATGATCAGGCATTCTAGAGTTCTCAATAGATTTTGAAAAGGCCTTTCCATAACACAGACTTTTACAATGACCAATGAAGCTAATGGAAATGTCATAAAAACACCCCACATCTCATCAGGATTATAGTGCTTATGTGAAAAAAATAAATATGCACATTGGAAGTTAGGTCATTTTAATGTTGGTTTGATCATTGGAAATAAAAATACTAAAGTTATCCTGCTTCTTAATCCTCATTGTAATTTATTAAATAAGTAACATGTGCATAGGTGCTCAAATTATTTATAAAATAGGAAACCTATTACTTATTATATCATATTATATGGACAGTGATGACATTTTTATCATGTGTGGTCCTAAGATTACACATCATGGTGACTTAAGTGTTTGTCTGACATTTGTTCAAGTGTTTTAATGAGATTCTCATTGCTTCCGAACAACAGGGTGATGGAGTGGCAAGAAAGGTGGAGGTGACATATATTTCCCTCGGGATGTGAATCTGCAATGATTATTAGTGTGCACCCTAAATCTAAATTTTAATTTGTCCCACAATTTGATTAATGACCTAATCTTTAAGACATGATAATTGACCAACACTTAAAAATTGGATGAAGGTGGTGCGACTTTTGAGAATCATCTGATTCTAAGCCTGAAACGTAATAGAATACTGATACCACTCACCAATACTTGGCATTTTCAACCAACAGAAAAAAAGAACAAAAAAAACAAACAAGAGAGCCTCTTTTGGTGCGGCTTAGGAAAGCAAAAAGAAAATTAGCATTGGTCCAAATCATTCATTACATCATGTCAACACTGTTGAACTTGACTGTAGATGAAAAACTTTTAAGATAAATGATGTGATTCATGCCTTGACTAAAAAATCCAAATCTTATTTAGCAATTTACTTTTTCTCGGCTGACGTGAAAGGTTAAACTAAAACTAAGCACCAACAGCAGCTGTACAACTGTGTGTGTCTAGCACCCCCAGATGGAGGGTGAAGCTTTGAACATTCATCCTGAAGGGTTATATCCGTGTGTGTTTGCTGTTGTATACTTTCATATTCACACACCTGTCAACTGCTGTGACTCACTGTTTTTGTAATCACCCTTGGTTTTCCCCCACGTGTCAGGGTTATCCATGGCGGTACGTCATGAATTGCTGTACGCGGGTCTGTCAGGCTTTAATGGAGCTCTGGGCTGCATGGCTGTTGGAGGACTCTTTTTCACCTTCAGCTGGAGGATCCACATTCTTGCCATAGCTAGCGGTGACAAATGCACACGCATGAGCACGTAGACACATCCTATTTTCTCATCCTGAATCTAACATAATACAAAACAATACTTGCCAATACAGCTAAATCCATAACTTTGATAGAAATGGTGTAACATCCTTTATGAGAGGTCCCTCATTTGTTTGAATCATTAAAATGTAACTGAATAGCTCCGTCAGTCTCTTCCCATTCAAACTTTTTACTACACATTACTATCCATTGATTCACCTATATATATGACTTTATATTCCTACTGATTCAAAGTAATTTTCCCATTTATTACCTATTATTCTGTCCCCTGATTTTACTTTTTTTTTTTTTTTAGCTCATTCTCATCAGCCCATTACCTGTAATTACATTAGTAATTAGACAGTGTGATTCTGCCATCGTGTTACTTCAAAGGTTGATTCTCAATTACTTAGACTGGCTTTTCAAAGTACACTTATACCCATTAATTCAGTCCTGAGGACCATCATAAATGACATCTGGAGAATAAAGGCCATTAAAATTGGCCAGCTTGGAAAAGAGCTAATCTGTTCACATTAGGTAAATTGGCTGTAATTGTGGTTTCCACCAGTCCAGCTGCAGCTGACTGCTCCTGTGCAGTAACAACATCAGCAAGCTGGAATAAATGTGTGGCAACCTTTCTGTGTTTAACCTGACTTTTTATCATCTGCCTGCAGCTTTCCTCTCTGCATATGCTGACATTGCCCTGAGCAATTTGATGGGAACTGTAAGTACACGCACATTTCTCTATAGAATTTGTTTTAGGCTCTATTTCACATTAACTGGCCTTTGAAAACACCACTGTGCATCATCAATTTTATTGCATTTTACCATACATCAACATTTGTGACATGAATCATGCCGAGCTCCTGTGTGCACTGAGTCAGTCTTTGTTTGAGATTTGCTCCAGATCATACAGACAATTTTCCACCACCCTACTGAAATGCCTGTTATGTTAAAGTAAGAAATCACAAGGAAGTCTTCTGCCTTTGAAAAGAAAATCCCAATGTGCTGACTGCTATGAGCACACATGCACAGAAAAGAAACACATTGTGCCTGAAAATGTCATCCCTTCTCAGTTTCATTCATTATTTAGCATTCTCTTTCCATGACTAGGTGGGTCTCCCAGCATGCAGTTGGGCAGCTACTCTCACAGCCACACTGATGTTGCTGTTGACTGGCAGTTTAGCAGCTAACCGCATCCCCATTGGTCAAGTGATGGCCCCTGAATGCAACCTGCGCTCCAGAGGCCAATGGGAAGCTGGGAACACAGAAGACAGGGAGAGCACAGATGTGTAGTGTGAGGACACACATACACTCACACAAACAGAGTACTGTACCACTTTAAACACTTTGTGAAGGCCATGACTATGTAGTTGATCCACAAGGTGGCAGTATATCTTTGGCAAACAAACTTTCATGGTGAATCTCAAGGCCACTGAATTTGCTATCTCTAGTAAAAGTGTACGTTTCTCAATTCAAATAGTGTTGCTTTTTTATCATTTCCCTCTCATCCAAGATGCATAGAAAAAAAATATAAAAAAGGTAATTTAAAGGGAAAGGAAACTTCCTTTAATTATCATGAAAATGATAATTCAATCAAACAAAGGTTTAAAAGGACAATTTGACTGTTATTGATAAAAACTCAAACTGATTCTACAGCATAACTTTGAAAATTCATTAGTGCCCTGCATAGACATGCTTGACTGCACTCCTGACACTATTTTTTTATTTTTTATTTTTTTCCTTTAAAAAAAAAAAAAATGTGTTTCTTCTTTTTTTTTTTTCCTTTTTTTCCCCCCTCTCCTCTGACACTATTGTAAACAGATTGTACACAAAGCTCTACACAGGCAGACAATGAGACTGTAAAACTTGGAATGTCTTCTCAGAATAGAAAGTCAGGACCTTATTTTGCCTTCAGATTACAGGCAATCCTTCTGGAGTATCATTTTCAATTGTAATAAATGATCTTACATGAAAAAGTTGTTGCTCATTATACTTTTGTTTTTTCACAGTGCTTCGTGTTGCCTGTGTTGATATTTTTAATATATCCTCCCTTTTTTGAAACACACAGTTGTTTTTGTTCACACAAACATCTCTTAAGCATTCATCATATCAAAGCCAAACTTATCCCACAGTAACCACCCAACCCACCTTTACTGGTGTGGTGAAAAAAACAACATATTTTCAAAAGCTTTTTTCTAAACACTATGCAATTCTTAATTTATGGGTGCTTTATTTCTGCTAAAACAATTTCCATGTGCAGAAGTGTATTATTTACACCACAAAGCACTCACAGGTATGGTAAACGACAAAAAGAAATGTACAAAAGTGCCTTTCAGTCTGTGATTGATCAACTGTAACAATACAAAAAAGAGGAAATCAAAAGTATGTGTGTATGCATTCTCACACACACGCGCAAACATTTAAAAATGTTTCAAAAAACGTTTTACAACATTCATAGCCCTACATGAATTTAGTGGAAGGTTCAGCTCTCAGTGCTGTTGTTCTCAATTTTGCATGTGAGTGCGCATCAGTGCATGAATGGTTACATTTACGCTTCGGTAGATTTCAGAAAGACACAACTGTCCTTGTGGACTGAACACACACAGTCGTACATACACCTTGTAAAAAGGCTTCACATATGGATACAGCAGTACATTCTGGCAATGTCTACAGCATTTAACCACTGTCTTAAGTTATGTGAAAAGAGGGAGTCAGACCTGTTCTAAGCAACTAAACCAACTGTAGAATTGAGGAATGGTGCATGTTTTTATAGCTTTTTTATGCAGCTTTTTTATTCCTTGAGGCATGAACTCATTTGCATTTTTTTCATATTTTCCTAAATCTTTAGACCTACACTGGGTGAAAAACAGCTAACAGAATATCTTTATTCATGTCATCAGTTTAGACTATATGACTACAGTTCCATCTACATCTGTCACTACATTTATATTTGTATTGTATGAATTGCCACACAGATGTTTTATTCTTCATGCATGTAAACATTAATCTAAACCAAACAAGTGTAAACTATACCACTCCTGGACTTGGTCGGTATTTGGACTATTTCATTATCATATAGGGCTAAAAAAACAACATTCCTATCAACAATCTTATCTATAAAAACAAGGAAGGAGGAATATAAAGTTATGATTTATTAAGTCCAAGGGTGCAGAGCAACCTGTTAACATCATAAATAAAACCAAGCATTTTTCTTTGCTTCCAAAATTTCCAATAGTTCCTTAGCTTAATCTTTTTTTGTTAGATTTCTATTTAACCTTACTTCTTTAATTATTTACCCTACATAAATTTTCATTTGTGGACCAATGAAGTATAAATTAATTAAATTAACTTTCACAAATGTATGGGCACATGAGTACTTAAACTGTCTGGGTCATTCCTGACATTAAAAAAATAAAATACAATTCTACACTGGCTCATTTGAACAACTTTAAGTCCGATTTCCCCCCCCCCCAGTTACGTTTAGAAAATGTACTGAATGGGTTGTAAAGATGTTGTTCTTTTACATTACCCAAAAATATATGGTCAAATGTCAGAGGTTTTGCTGATCATTTTGCTTAATTTTTCCTTTTTCCTTTTGTACAATCTTAATCGTAACTAAATGCAGATAAATTGCTATTGTCCAGAAAATATGTTGAAATGTTTGTTCATATAGTCCCTTTTAAAAAAGAGAAAAGTCACCCTGTTTTTAATTGCTTATAAAAGCACATTTTTGTCCTGATTTAAAGAGAAATTATTCTAAACTTATAACTAAAAAACTATCCAGGGACCTAGGGCTCTGCTCCCTTAAACTATTCTGTTCTATCCCTCCTTGACACTTGAAGAGAGATTGTTATATACAAAACCATAAGAGGATTCTTAGAAAGATTAGACCAGCTTTACAATGGAATTTGACTCAAAGCTTGAACCATATTATGTAAATCCTTCAATTACTGCCACACAGACTCAAAGGAATCTCAAACTGTGCCCCCAAAAAAGCTTACTCCTTTCCACACAGTGCTGTGCAGGTCGTGTGGTCTATTTTGTGTATTTTATGAGTGTAAGGGGCTTTGTGTATCAACTTGAGCGTAAACTGTTGTTACCGGTACATATAGCACAAGGCAGACATGTGATACTTTCCATTAATGTAATGGCCGCTGAATGTCACATCTGAATGAATAATTCCAAAGTATAAAGTAAAAAGTACTTTTAACCCAACACAAAACTGAGCAGCTTAGGTCTCAGCATGAATCTGTGGAAAAGTTTATCTTACAATATGCATTATTCAGTAATTCATTCAGATGCTTAAAATGTTGCATTGAACAACAGTTCCATCTTGTTTTGAACTGTTTTTGTTGTAAATTCTTATTGGAATGCGCTTTTGCCAACTTAAAAAAAAAAAAGTGCTTTCAGTTGTATTCCGATATCATTATTAAACGCATGTAAGATTCATGATAGTTGTAGGAAAGCAAGGGATTGAGACGTATTGATATGAATGTTGTTGAAACACGAAAAACTTTTTCCAGAAAAGTCAGACTTTTAAAGGAATTTGGTGCTCTTGCTCAATTCGTAACTAAGCTAGAACATTATTGGAAAGTTAGCGCATGTCTAAATGACACCGTGAGGAACATTAACATACATATCAGCAATATGTAAATGACTGAAGGTTGTTGCTTTAAAATAATGAATAAGCAGTAAATGTTGGGTATCTCATCTCTTGCAAAGTCTTAAGTGTGCAATAATATTTGTGTGATTGTTTCAAGTGTTTTTAATGTTCAGAGCAGTCTTCCCAGCACCACACCCTCTCTGCTCCTGGCCTCCCCTCTGAGGATTTCCAAGAAGCCCAGTTTTGTCAAGAACTCCAGCCTTTGACGGTCTGTTGGTTGTACCTCGCAGAACACACCCTGAGAACCTACACACATAACCAAAAATTAAACACAAAAAAGATATTCAACAGCTTTCCCCCCCTCCAACTCAGTTGAAATCATTTAAATTGGGCTTAATACGTAGAACCATTTCTCTTTGCATCCCAAAGTGACAGAGAATGTAATACGACATAACATCAGTATTCATGATAATGAACAAAGAGTGAATGTTTTACTAAATTTAGACACCTACAATCATCAGTGTTAGGGTGGTACAGTTTCTTCCAAACAGGGAATAAAATTGAATTTCTTTGATTGAACTAGGAACCAGATGATGGTTTTAAAGTAGTACATTCCCTCATTTTTCTATATGTAAGACAACCTCCACGAAACGGTGCTTACCATTGGCCTTGAGTGCAGTGAGTAGAGTGGTGAGCAGAGTTCGGCTGACGCTGATGTCCACCAGCTCCGGCAGGGCGTCCAAACGCAGCTGAGACGGAAAGTGATATAGAAGACTGTCTGGGTACTCACCCTGGTCCTCTTCCATTAACTTGATTAAGTCCTATGCACAGACATTCAGGGAGGAAAAGGCTGTCATTTTACTGTTATTTACAAATCTAAACGTACAGCATAAGAACTATATTAACTAGAACCTGAACCGCTTAGGCAAACTCATGGTTAGATGGAGTGAAGCGAGAGAAACTTAGAACGAAGAAATATTAAACCAATTGAGAATGGGGAAAAATCAACAATAAAACCGAAATGCAGTTAGTGAGAAAGAAAGTTAGGCAAAATGGCAGTGTGTCGAAACAAATATTTGCTCTAAAACCTTTGGTTAAAAAAAACGAATCAATTAATTTAGATAGCTAAACCGGTTGGAACAAGAAGCCTCAACTGATGTGTGATAGAAGTGAGGGCCATAAAGGACTGAGAACTGTAATAAGTCAAATCTTATAATCACTATGAGAACTTGTCAATGGCCTTAAAATTAGTGGAGAGTATTTTTATGCAATTAGTCCCACTGTGGGATTATACTCTTGAGTCCCTTTTGAGTTATACAATGTGCAAAACTATAGTGATCTGCACCCAAATTCTACTAAAAAAGAAGAATGGAATTATTATGATAGAATCATTATGTCAGGATTGACAAGTAGTGAGCATAAGATCCTTTGTAGATACATACCTCTGTAACTCTATCTCTTGTTGAAGAGGTTAAAAAAGCTTTTCTGTCTGAAAGGCAACCTGGTTGCAGATAATAGTCCTCTTATTATGTTTTTAAGTTTCTAAATCCCATTACAGGCAAGTATGCAACCCAACAGGAAGTAACGAAGGGGGAAATAAAAGCAGAAAATGGAGTGTTGTGAATTTGTCACCTGAAGCTAACTTGCAAAAAGAACCTTTCCTGCCTGGCAGCAGGGAGAATGGCAGTCATCCAAAGCCTGATAGTCAGCATGACGCTTCAAGCAGTGAGCTCACTCCTCCACAGATGTCAAAGGCTGACTGCACGTGTTTGTCATCGTCAGTTCTGTTTGGCATCCGAGGACTTTAGCGTGATCAGTTATAGCACTGTTCCCGAGCTGTGTGTCACACTATGAACCTTATGAACCTTCGATACTCAACAGAAATGCTGACATGTAAAGAACTGGATTTTTGTCGGCAATAGTGTTATGAACACAATATTTTTCATGGAAAGAAATACTAAATTGTTTAAGCTTTATTCCAAATTCAGTGATCTGTGAGACTTTTGTCCTGTATTCTATTTGTTCCACCACGATTCCAGTAGGTTATGAATATTTGGCAAAGGGACACAGATGGCTTGACAGCAGGTACTGACATATACAGTCATTTGTGTGAACCTCGTGTTTTGTTGTGTTTGGACATAATTGTTAAACACATTGAGGCTCAAGTGCACATATTTCATGAACCATCTGTTCTGTATATTGGTCATTTATTCACCTGTGTGTTAGGGTGTGTATTGTTCCCTCTAGGGGGGTATTTGTCCCTCATGGCAGGTATCCAGCTGGCCTGACACCGCTTGGCAAATGAGCGAACATCTAAGATGCCAAGCACACAGCCGCACACACCAAGCTCATCTTCCAGGATGAAGCTGTACTCTGGGCTCAACGCCAGGCATGGGCCAAGACATCTGAGAGATGAGATTAGGTATTGCATGAGAAAATGGGTACACAGTGGTTCTCAAATCAGTCTGGTAAGAAGAGAAACCCATCCTCTTTAGGGTTTCCTTGACCCACATGCATGTGCTGACAGACCTGTCGCCTATGACATCTGGATGAGCTGTGCTGGACTCCTGGCCACCCTGAGTCCTCAAATGAAACTGGCGAACCATTCGGTAAAGCTCCACCTGCATACATACCCATAAACTTTCAGCATAGTGTGTTTCTCATAACGTAGTGTTCAGATAGCTGAGCAATTAGGAAGGATTTGGAAACTGTCTGAGCAGTATGAGATAACTCAAATGTTCAAAGATTCCTTTTGTGATATTCAATTCATTTTTCTGGCAATGAATATTTTCCTGAAGGCCTCTCTTACCTTGTCTTTGTTGTGGTAGGGTCTAATATTGTAGAGACGCGAGGTAGGGAAGAGTGGAGGAGGATGAGTAAAAAGTTCATTGCTGCTGCCAATTGGGAGGAGCATCTAAGCAACACAAACAAACACACCTTAGACAGATTAAAGGATTTAACTTTACAGAGTTATGTTGACTATTCATCGGAATTTAAGATCACAAGGAACTTCACGTACCCAAATAAGCAAATCTATGGTAAAAGGTTTTTCACACACTACCTGCACCTCCCCGGACACTCCACCTTTGAATGCCCATGGCTCTGAGTCTACTCCCAGCAGGTCAGCTCCTGTGGTCTTCCCACACCCTTCAACAGAGAAGAATGCCATGCAACTCAGAAGCCTTAGCATTAGGAAAAAGATATAAGAAAATTTATGGCTGGGCCTTGGGAACTAAATACACTATCTTTAGTTTTTTAAGCTGCCATAATTGTATGATGCATAAGTGGTGATAACATTTTTGATAATCTCCTCTAATTTTGCAAAATTAAGTCACAAGAGTGTTTTTTTAGGGATCACAGATGATGAGAGAAAACTTCATGCCCACTCACAGTGAAAGCAGTTCCTCCAGGTGCCAAGGGTGGAGCTGTCACTTAATACTCGGCCATCTAGGTGAGATAGATGAGAGTGAATGGTAGAAAGTAACAACCGGAGAAACATATCATACAAGTGAAACACTGCACTACTGTTCAGAAAATGTTCAGTTTCTCCAGTATCAAACATGATAGACATAGTTTAGGATATGTTGGTGTAATAACATGGTGTTTTATATTATATGATGAGTGTATGTCATCATATCATGGATGTATAAGATTACACATAATACAGCATGAGAATATATTAAGCAGTACATGCCATGTTTTATTCTATTGTACTTTATGAGGGCTGCCTTATACAAGAATTTAAACATATAATGCGTGTGCACTAAAAATAGGTTTAAAAGAATTGTACATCTTAGTAATGACGTAAAACAATGATACTAGTTAGCTATACCATACAACTGTTCTCTAGTACACATAGAATATATACATTTGTAGTCAACAATACGATCACTTGGTTGTAGTGTAGCTGGGGCAAGTTTTCTGCCTTAATTTCTTTGCACTCTTACCCAGCCAACAGATAAAGGCCTTTGCCACCAGGGCTGTGTTCCTAAGGTCCCACACATAAGGGTAAAGGTCATAGAGGACCGCCCTGTTAGCCCCACCAACCACACTGCAATGGAGCTGTCCAATTTCTTCACACAGAGAAAGCAACCTCGAGGCTCGCCCCCGCCACTCATCAACCTGACATCATAAAATACAGTGTTTTTAGTCCCCGTTATACACCCCACAGAACAGTCTCAGCCACGTCTACACTAGATTCTCACTGACCTTCTGAGGCTGTGCCTTCTTACTGTTGGCACTGACCAGGTGACAGTTTGTTTTCAGCCAGGTGAGATCCTGCAGGAGTTTCTGGGCTGCTGGGCCATGCTCATGGGGCAGAAAATGAAGACCAACCAGCAACCGAACTTGGGACTCACTTAGCTGTCCCTTCCCACCACAGTGTCCGCGAACCTGTTCTCTCTGAGCCCGGAATCCAACCACAGGGGCTCCAAGCCGGGATCCTGGAGGTTGATGACTGGGTTGGCTTGGCTGGTTTGACCTCTTTTTGTCCCCCTCCCTTAACTCCTTCTCTTTCTTTACGATAGTGGGCGAGGAGGGTGGAGAGCTTGAATTCAATGGGAAGACAGGGAGTTTGGCCACAACAGAAGTCCCCCTGAGGGTGGAGGGACAGTCAGACCTGTCAGGAGGTTTGCACCGTGATTGCGGGACGGAGGCCCTTTGGTCTGTCCTCGAGCTCTGCCGACCTGTAACAACGGTTTAAATTTAATATTGGGGTCAACAGAATTTTTTGTTGGTGTCATCGAAAAATGGTATGCTGAAAATGATTCATTTAATTATGAATACAATTCGATGGGCTAGTTAAAAAGTGAAACACAAGCATGAGCAGGGCACAATCTTTACCAGCTTGTAGAGGCTGATTGAGTTCTTCCATCCAGTCATGTAGTGCAGCAGACAGAGCTCTTTCAGGACAGTACTCGCACTCCTCATCTAGAGCATACAAAACATGTTAGTATACCATATTATAATATCCTTTGATATTTTTCATACATCGAAATTTCACATTGACAGAAAATGGAACTAAATTAAGTCACTTTGAATAATCCATCTCTTATGCCTACATTAAGGGAAAATACACTACAAGGCTGCAAAACTGACTTTCATGCATATATTGTAATTCCTCTGACTTTTCTTTCCACATAATATACTGCTGCTAGGCTTTCATCTCTTGTCTCATTCTCATTTTAAAGCCTTTGTGTCCTCAAGCCCACCATTTGATTCTACCTCTAAAAGGGACCTTGCACCCTTCTTTCTTCCTTCACCACTCTGTATAATTACTCACACTATTCCTCTCCACAAAGCCAGCAGCACATCACATGCCACAGCAAGTCACCCTTCCAACAATTTGACATTCCATACTCAGGTTCCCTCTTTCTTTTTTGGTGTGTATTTCCAAAGGTTTAGCTAACGAACATTTAGATGTGATGAAAGTAGTGTAACAAAGGTATAGTATGGGGGTCTGTATTGAGGAAATGATCTGGCATAACAGTATGTATAAGTAGAAGTTTCTAGGACAAAATAAAGAGCTATCCCTATAAATAATCTGGTGTTGCAAAAGTATTTGACTGAATAGAAATTAAATGGATTACATGGATATGGTCTGGCGGAGCCAATATTAGTTTATTAGCCAAGGGCATCTCCTGTCTAATTATTGCTACTTCCTACTTCCATTTGCCCTCCATCTTTTGAACCCCTCACCTTTCATCTTCTCTTTTCCTGTTCTGTGCCAGCTTCCCAGTGTGTGCAACGGGATATAGTTGGCTTCAAACTCGCAGTTTGGATTGAGCAGGAGGCCCCTAAGGTGATTCCTCAGCTGTGGCTCTCGACCCTTGAAAGGCCCCAAGAACAGACGTCTGGAGTCATAGTCATTGGCGTGCAAGTTGTCCCAGATTAGTGGGGGGCGCTGGAGGACAGACTCCACCTCAGCAAGGCAGTCCACAGACAGTTTTCTTGAAATTACCTTACTGCCTTTGGGACAAGGTGCAGTGAAAAAGTGGGTAAGTACAGTTTTATCCGAAAACATTCTATTTCTGTATGAACAACAACTGCATTTGCTATTGTCAAAGCTAAAATTTGTAACAGGATTTAAGTAAACTGTATATTAATACTAGAGTAGGACATCTGCTCTGGGATTAGCACAACAAACTGGTCAAAGAATAATCCTGTCTCTGGGGAGATGAGAAAACAGGTTACACAAGTTTACATTTTCCCTTTACAGGTGTAAAGGGAAAATGATTCCTCATATCTTTGGACTTTCCTCTCACACAAATCAACTGATGACACATGCAAGCCCTAAATGCTTTTATGTAAGAAGAATGCGGAAACAACTCCAGGATGATTACAGGTGTTCTTTTTAACCATTTAGGATTTTTGCTCTTGGAACTATTCATTTAATAGTGCAGCCATGAAACAGTTATTTCTGTAGAAACATAGAGATGAGAAATAAAATTCAAGATGCGAACTAAGGGAAGTGGGCGATAATGTGTGTATGTGCATTCATTTTTACTGTAGTACGGTATGGTGGTGGGTGGATGAGCAGTTAAATGTTTTTTTCTGGAGGAGGCTGTGTGGGATTGTGCACACATGTTTTTGCATGAGTTTATGCAAGGCTGTGTTTAACTGTGCTGTAGCAAAGATGCAGATGTATCTTTTCTATTACCGGTCCATATGACTGTGATATTAGGCAAAAGGTCCTCGCCAATAGTTTGCAGGTAGGGAGACTTGGACACACTGGGAGAACACAGGGAGCCGCAGTATTCTACAGAGACAGAAAACTATTGTTTCATGTGATTTAAAAAATACATGATAAAAATGTATGAAGTCTTGATACCAGTCCTACCTGTAGGGCAGAAAAGGAAGACAGCCGGCTCTCCCAAGAATCGATATATCTCGTTGGTTACTGTGACCTGAGCATGGGCAAATGAAGCAAAGGCCTCACTGTCAGCTTGACACATGGAGTGATCGATGTCATCAAACAGAATGGCAAATGCTTGGCAGCCCAGGTCTGACACCTGACAGAGAAAGAAAAGGCAACCCGTATTAGAGACTACAGAAATAAAAACCTCTCAGTTAGGTAATACCACATGACGTAACCAAACCTGTCTTAGTTTGCGTTTGAGCAGTGTCAAATCACAGGAGGAAGAAAAAACTATGTCCTGTCCAGGAGAGAGTGCGTAGACAAACCGAAGACTTCTGGACTGGGCCTCAACTATGAGCGTACGCAATTGACCTGTGGAGATGAAAAAGGGTAAAAATGTTGAGTGTCAAAATGATGAGTGAATGAATAAGAGTGAGAATTTATACAGTTGTTTAACGAAAAAAGTGTATTTGTGTGAAGAAAACTGAAATCGGTGCAGTGCTTGACCTGCAATCTTGCAGTTAAGACAGTATGATTCAAGCAGAACCTTTTAATTGTATGTTAATTTTTCAAAAGTTTTTAGATGGGACTTGCCCTCCTCTTCGGGAGAATAGACTTCTCTCCACAGCAGTCTGTGTTTCAGGTCGTCTTTTGGACCATACAAGTATGTGTTCAACCCCCAATCCTGCATCCTGGGGAAGAAAGACATGAAACTAAGAGTTTCAAAGGCCAGATGGCATTTTTTTTAACAGAAAGGAAAATCAAACTCTGAAGCTTTTGTCAACAAGTTCTTTTTTTTCCTGTCTCCTCACACTGCCCCCAACAAAAACAACTGAGAAATATACAGAGGAAAAACAAAATGCTCAAGTGGACATATTAACAACATGCTCTCACATATAACCAAGGGATGAGAAAAGAATGGTATTTATCAGAAAAGACATGTCCATAACAGATTTGCAGGTATTGTCAAATGTAAATTTGTGTTTATGTAAGGAGAAAGGGGAAAAGACAAAAATGCATATGCAGGAGAAGAGAACAAGTTTAAAAAACAAATGTGAGTTTTCTAAATGTTCTAAACTGCTCTGCTGGTCAGTGTCCCGGACAGCCAGGAGTCAGGAGCTGAGACTGAGGACAATGAAGAGTGAAAACAGAAAACATTAAGCCACAAGGAAATTGATGTACTGATCGTCTGACTCCAAGGCTGATGAAAGAACAGGAAATGAGCTGCTGAATTATAAATTGTGCATAGTACTAGGGCTGAAACAATATCTGCAACAGCAGTGGTTTGTACACACACACACAAATGTGAATGATGCACTTCTAGATCCTCTCTTGTCATTGTCAGGTCTGAGTTCTCTCACTTTTTCATTTCCTGGACAGATGGTACATAGGTCACCTCCATGAAGCAGCAGCCTACACGCCTGCATTCTCTATCTCACACACACGCACAGACTCTCCGTGGTGCGACTCTGCTAAACTTATGCAACACTCAGCATATGAACTGTGCCTACGCCCCATACTGAAGTCCAAAAAAAAACGAATTATAAATCTGATCCCACACATAAGATTTGGAAGTCAAATTAATTTCCAGTCCCCTCATAAAATAGTCTCTGCATGCTTAGAAATGTATTGTGTCCCCCATATTCTCCAGGGATACAGCACATGATGAATTTAAGCAACTTTTTCATTGCTTATTGTGCCTTAAATAGATAGAGAGCTCAGACAGCTTCCAACTGAGATTTAGGTTAGAATAAACCAGTTTCCTACCAAAGCGTACCATATGCGTGAATAACTGCTGCCTTAACTTGAACATGGCTGCCAATATCTTGTACTTCTGTTTGATTTTTCATTATTTGACAGATGCTGTCAATAAATGTCCCTTTGCCTGTGGTCTAGATTGACCACAGTCATACAAGAAGAGCCTTTCGTTCACCTTTTAAATGGTGTTGCCCACACGAAGGTGAGTGTTCTTGTTTTTAAAAGTTGAACATTTAAAAGATCTTGAATTCTGACCTTGCATCCTTCATATCGACTGAGGAACCAAAGTAAAGACTACTTTACTACTAACTGAAACATCCGCAAAGATGGATGAAAATGCATTATACGAGGCAAAAACAAACTTTGTGCAATTTTAATAACCTTGTCAAACAGTATTGGGTATGACCATATATGCTTCAACACAGTCTGAGGCTTCTTAGACAAACGTAGTAATTCCTTCATGTAAAGTAGCTTTCTGGGCTTTTTAAAAGACAGCTGAGAAATGTTCTTTCCATACATGTGTCATTTATCATACCTCAGCCTGTTCTCCCTTCTAAAAATGCTTCTTGAAGGCCACACCTCCATAAGGACCATTGCTAATGAGGCTTAAGTTATCCATAGATGGATTAACTGAAGGACCAGTCCCCATCTCTAAAGTACTTCAGTCCTATCTCTGAAAACGAACCTTTTGGAACTATGCTATCTCTCCATTCTTGCGGTGAGTGTGTCTGTGGTTTTTATAGAAGAATTTGTAGCTGAATAATGAGTTTTAGGCTAAGCAAACCATGCTTAAATGTTACCAGAACACAATTTATTAGTAAGAAGTGAATACACAAGGCCAGCTGCTCTACTACATCTTGAACCAATGTTTCTGGGCCCATGGGCCCTTCGCTCTGTATCTTTTGGCTGTTATAACGCAGTGTGGGCCTCCATCGTGCCACAGCTGTCATCCATGGCTGAGTCTCAGGTCTAAGAATGCTCTTTTTGTGTGTCAGTGACTTCTCTTGTGTCTGCTTGGCACAAGGCATGAAACTGGCTTTAGCTTAGTAGTGTGATGTCAGTGGACTCAGAGCTCACAGTAATCACGTGGAGCATTTGAACAAAAGAGAAACATGGCCTCTGAATGAGATGGAGATGTGTGGACAGACTGTGCACACACAACAGTGCATGCTGACTTGCAAACAAACACTAAAGAGGGTCAAAACTTACCACTGGAAGAGAACTTTTCTCTGATCCATAGACCATGGCCTCCCATAAAAACCTGTGTAAAAATACAAATGGCAAGCATGTCGGTTACTTTAATATTCCTGATGAGCCTGTTAAGCTAATAATGCATTTTTTAAAATCACATCTGACAGGTTTGTAACTCTTAAACACTACAGTTTCATGACAGTAATATGTTAACTTCATCACCATAAAACAAAACTCCTCTTTGCTATAAAAATGACTCTTTGCCTTAGATTGAATTTACTTGAGGGTTACAAATTTATTTAAAAAAATGTTGTCAGTTAATGTAAAATCGTTCTCAAATCTGCTGATACTTTTATAAACTACCTTCCGATACCTTAATGCAGTTAGATTCCTCCAGCTATCACATGCTGGTCACTACTACTACATGTTTAGCAGCCCGAAATGATACAACATCTTCCACTGCTGTATTTGGCAGGGGCATAACTCATTTGGGGCCACACTATCATAACCATTTTCTATTCTTGGAAGCAGGAGCATCTCCAGTTTCCCTCTAAGTTCGTTACTGTTTTTGAACAAGTCTGCAGTATGAGTGCGTACAGTAAATGGGTCAGAGAAGGAACTCAATCTCATATAATCTACACTGCTTTTCCCCCCAAGGTCTGTGCAGAGACTTTATCATTATTTTGTGTATGACGTATACCCGTGTGTGCACGTCAAGTGGAGCACTCCCCACCTGAAGCAAAGACAACTACACCTTATCCAGTGGCGGGGGGGGGGAGGCTTGATGAGATACATATCTTCTATTCTCCCGGAGCTTATTTCAGTTGACAACAGGAGAGTGTTAGGGTCTAACCTGGACAGGCCGCCAGTCCATTGCAGGGCAACACACAGATAAACAACCACACAGGCTCACATTCACTCCTAAGGGAAATTTAGCGTGTCCAAAGAACCTCACATGCATGCAGGCAGACACAGGGAGAACATACAGAAAGGTCCCGGGGAGCCTGAACCGGGAACCCCTTGCTGTGAGGTGACAGTGCTAACCACCACGCCACCATAATGCCCCTTGACACATTCGAGCTTACTAAATACTTTCTGCAGTGACATACCGTGAGCGGTGTTGATAATTACAATATAACACCAGTTTGCGAAAATAAACAGGCTGATGATATACATATACATTTCACCTAAATGAATCTGCTTTGTATTGGTGACTTGAGACAACTGTCTATCATTGTGGTTTCAGTATAGCTGACGATTAGTTTGAGCTGTTGCTAATTGGAATAATTTAGATTTAGATTTTGTACTGTAATTATCTATATATAACAAGCTGTGTCATTAATACCATTACTGCCACGTCTTAGGTCATAGACAGGCTAATTTTTTTTTAAAGATGTTTGAATATCGCCCTTTGTCTCACTAATCACAGTGAAAGCGTTTTTTTCTTCACATTCTTCCAAACATCTCCATCCTTTATGCTGTTTATGTTGTTCCTAATTGCAGTCTTCTCTCATCAATTTGAACACCATCAGCACAATCTTCATTTCTATCAATTAACATCCAGAGCTTCCATTAGTCTACAGCCTTTTAGCCAGCAGATTTCACTGCCTGCTCTTTGATCTACACTTCAAGCATGGCTGAGCCCCACATCCTCTCACACGGACCTTTTCATCCAACCTTTTCCTGCTTTCATAAATATATTCATCACAACACCCACGCCCATTTTAAAGAGTGGGCAAAAAAACATTCGCTTTCAAATACGGGTCAGACTGGGGTCTATATTAAAAATAAATGCCCTCGAGCTAAGAGAAAAAAAAAATCACGCGATCCGCTAGGTCAGTTATGAAGTCGGACGATCTCACCTTCCACCACCCCGCAAAGAAACTGGTGGTTCTCCTCCATCCTGCCCTCAGTCATGAACGCTCCCTCCCCCCACTTCCAGTCGTCCTCTAACAAGCGAAGAAAGGAGAGACGCTTTCCCTGTCTTCCGCGTTAGATCCCGCGAATATTCTTCATACCCCGCATCCATCTACTTCCACCTCATCCTCTCCTCCTCCTCCTCCCCCTTCTCCTCCTCCTTCTCCTCCTCTCGACTGCGCTGATGCTCCCGTGATGCCTTCGCGTGTTCACGGAAGCTTACTGCCAACGAGCTCTCGTACACTACTTTCAAACGGACAAACGTAATTCAGTTTGTACAGATACGGTTAGTCTACCATCTAGTGAGTGTTTCACCTCCTAAGGTATGTTGTCAAGTTTAGGAATTCAGCCACGTTGTGCTTCTAATGTAAGGTAAATCAGTTTTGCATTTGTTTGTTTTTTCAATTATTATTATTATTATTATTATTTTTTTTTAGAAAACCTCATTAATTCAAACATATCTAACGCCACATAATTTAAACCACCGGTACCCAAATACCAACTGGCTGACTTAAATGGTCTGCTCATTAGTGTCATAGGTTTTCCTATAACTTGAACGCAGCATCCATCTCGAGTGTCTTATTTACTGACAAAGTGCTTTGACTTCCACCAGGAAGGCAGCCAATGTGTTTCCTGCTCTGCACGACAGAGAGGTGAAACAAAGGAGTCATTTGAGATGATTTAGTGTTTGATTGTAGAGCAGCTTTACTGATCTTTGTGATGTTGATACTTTTTAAAATACATATGAAAGTTAGATTTTCAAAACAGAATGATTCTAAAAACATGACATTTTCTAACCAGGGTGTAAAAATGTCCCACAACAAAATAGACTTTTTCTGGGTTACAGAGCGATGTTACATTGAGAAAACACAGATGATAAAACTACCAGAAAACATTCAAGCAACGTCCCTCTTAGGTAAATGTTGAACACAGATAATCATTTTTTAAATCTGACAAGAGGCAGGACACACCTTGGGAAGGTTGCCAGTCCATCACAGGGCCACTCGGAAATGGACAACCTCACACCTTCTAAGACATCTCTAAAATAAACCTCTTACATAAACATCTGCGCTTGCAGCAATGTCAAACTCAAATATACCTCTACTATAGGTTAAAAATGATTTAATCTTGTCAGACTGAATAGAACAAAAAATTAAACAGATCTATGATACTTTTGAGGAACTTAGAAAACAAGTTGGAGCACATTATTACCACTGGACAAGATAAAAAGACAGATTACTTCCTGCATCTTGTGTTACAGCCGTTCTCATGTGAATGTCTCAGAATTTATTCATACTATTCAAATTAACTGGGCACCTTCACACAACCTGAAGTGCAGAGATTCACATTTCCCGATACTCAGGATACATAGAAGTGCAAGTACATATCCCTGTCCTGCAGGGATAAGCGACTCTAGAAGTGCGCTGTCTTCATGGAGTGAGAAACACTTGTAAGTGCCATGATTTACAAGTTTTGTTTAGAAATGAGATTTAGATTTTCTTGGTTAATCTACCTTAAATTGTAATTTCAGAGTGAATGAATTAACTGTATCTTTCAGAGGTTTAAATCATGAATTGGCTGGTCATCTTTGTGCTTACAGGTAGGCCCTTCTGTTTTTTTACTCTGCCTCTTTATGTCGTTTTCAATAGTTACTGGATGCAGTTGCATTACTTTTTTCTTTATGCAAGGAAACATAGCAGTTGAATTATACTAGATGCTGCATTAAGCAATGTGCAAATTTCTTAAAATTCGTCTTTGAAAAAAAATATTTCACATGTATTTTTGTTCCCAACAAAATACAATAAATTATATCTCCTTTTTATTATCAATTCCCACATTGTCCACAGATGCTCTGTTTCATCTTTTTAGTTTGAGTGTCAGTATTGTTGCTGTCTGTTGTGAACACTGATTAACTTAAACTAAAACAGGAACTGTTGACTGGGTTCTAGTGATGCATAAAAGACGCCTCAGTTAAGTAATCAGTGGTTTCAGTGGTATCTGTTACAATATTTTGCAGTCAAAGGCATGGTGTTTATTTATAAAACATGCTCAAATTTCACTGAGTCACAACATGTACTGTGCATAGGATAGTTCTTTTATAGTCTCTTGAGCAACTAACAGTCAAATCCAGGCAGTTTGAGCATAAAAAAGTAGTAGTTTTGTTCAACTTTAAGCTGTGTTCTTGAACCCTCATTACTGATAACCATCCAGCTTAAACTGATGTACTCTGCCCACTAACATATCACTGTGATGTTTGTCATTTCAGGAGCATTGCTCAGTGTTGCATTTGCCCAGACTCGTCAGTACTACTTTGTTAGTACTCCGCAGAACTGGGCGAACGCTCAGAGTGTCTGCAGGCGGGATTTCACTGACCTGGCCACCATAGAAAGCATTGCTGATGTTGAGGCTGTTGTTAAAACCATATCAAGCTATTCAGGTGAGTTTTTAGTCGTGGATTTACAAGCATGAAGTTAACTGTATGTATATCCTCCTGAGACCCGGCCCATTCATTTATGTCCATTATAGTGGACATTTTGTCCACCTGTACCCCCCCCCTAAGTATCTGGAGTTACCCTATCAAGCCCTATAGTGGTCTGTAGAGGACATCCTGGGCTTTCCAGTGATGTGCCATGTGATAGGTTTGCATGCTGGGAACTTTACTTTTTTCCTAAGAGTTCTTAGGTAAATATCCCTTTCAAGACATCTTCTTTTTTATTATTTAATTATCTAAAGCCTGTTCTATTTTCCCATGCAAATCGTCCTGTTGTCCTCCACAGTGGACATGCTAGGGAATTAAAATTAAAAATATTTAAAAAAAAATTAAATTGTAATGTTCTTTTTTAGGTCCAAATACATGGAAAATCACAACAAAAAAGAAATTTGAAGACACTTTTTTTCTTTGGGTCTCAGGAGGATATAAAAAAATATATAATAGACACAAAGACCGCCAAGTAGTATGTAAGTTTAGAAAACAGAACAAGTCAGCCTGTCTTTGCAAACAGGTGTTTGATGTAGTTCTTTTGTTGTTATATTGCTATTATATTTTCAACAGGCAAAGCTTGGATTGGTCTCTATGATGACTTGCTAAACAGCTGGAGGTGGTCCCTAAACGACAGCAGCTTCTACGGTGAAGGAGAGACAACATTCAGGAACTGGTATCCAAATTCACCCAACAATTTCGGTGGATTGCAGCACTGTGTCAGAATAATTGGTAGTTCTACATTTAGCGGCACATGGGATGATCGTCAGTGCAGTGACGAACGACCTTTTGTCTGCTATAACGGTGAGTTCATATGAAGAGGAAACTCCAACCATTAGTTTTCGTAACCGCTTGTTCCCTTACTCTGCTGGGGGACTGGAGCCTAACCCAGGAGTCAATGGGCGAGAGGCGGGGTACACCCATCGCAGGGCAACACAGAGGAAATTATTTATTGAATCTTTTTTAAATATCCAATCTTTAAACCAAACAGCATCCCACTGAGCTCCGGAAACATGTACAGTTTGGCTAAAGAGAAAATATATGAGAGGATTTTAACTGAATTCAAATCACCAAATGTATTGGATCCCACTCTCTGTTTTTAAAGAACTGCTCTTTAGGCATTGTAGGGGACTCGTTTTAACAACTATTTCATCCTGAATCTTTTTTTGTCTTAACCATGTGTTTACAGGTATAGTTGATGGCTCACCATCCTTTGTTTTCAATTCAATTGCATTGAATTGGACTCAGGCTCAGAGATTCTGCAGGGAGAATTACATTGATCTAGCCAGGTAGAGTTAATACTAAATTATACCTACACACTACTGTTATACGGGTCTGTGTGTGTTTTCATGAGGAGGTTTCATCACGGGGGTCTTACTCCAGTACTGGGATAAGATGGGGCAGTGTGTTGCATTTCTCTCAAGTTAACATTGATATTATTAAATTTCACTTTTCCCCACAGTATACGGAATCAAAATGAAGACAATATTGTCAAAAACCTAATTGGTTCAAGCTCCCCATGGATTGGTCTATATCGAGAAAAACTGTGGTCTGATGGTAGCAGCTCTTTGTTTCGATTCTGGGCTGCCGGAAAGCCAAGTTCTGATTGGGAGCGGTGTGCTGCTGCAGCATTCGATGACTCAGGAAGATGGTCAGATGAAGACTGTTCCCTGAGTTTACCATCAATCTGTTACAGACCAAGTAAAGGGTTTCATTTTTATTCCTACAAACTTCAGTTATGTTAGGAGTTGCAATTAAAGAAAAAAATCCAACTACACAAAAGGAAAAAACACATCAGGATGTGGTCAGAATAATTATGTTTCTGCTCACTATGAAATTAGATTAAATTGAATCAAAATAAATTGGAACAAACCCATTAAATTATGAAAATAAAACATATCTATATATATAAAAATTGTTGGTGGTAGTTTGGACTGGGAAAGCTATATGTCACTATCCTATACTGAGTATAGTCAGTTGCATTATTTGTCTTTTTTAATTCATGCAATATCTGGTAAACAAACATAAAGTCCTTTCTCAACAGTGCCACCAAATCCAAAGGGATTCAGGGCATCAGGACAGACTGAGACCAGGATCACTCTGCAGTGGAATAAAGTCAACAGCAATGTCAGCTTTCTTCTCCAGTTTAATGGCACAGAAACACCCATCAGTCCACCAGATGGAGATGGTCCAGTCAACCACACAGTCTCATCTCTCACTGCTGGAAGCAAATACACATTCACTCTCTTCTCTGTGTTTGAGAATGTCAGAAGCAGTGGAGTCCAACTGACAGCAGCCACTGGTGGGCAAATTAATGTCATTATTATGAATTTAAAAAGTTATTATTATTTTGCTAAGAACAACCGTAAAAAATGACAGATTAGATTGTATGAGGATCAAATCAACTTTTTTAACATGACCCTGAAGTTCCAAGTTTATATAAGACATAACTACTCCCTGCAGACAGTTATAACACTAACCCTTTCTGCCTTTTCAGCTCCTCAGAACACTGCAAACTTCAGAGCATCAGGACAGACTGAGACCAGCATCACTCTGCAGTGGAATAAACTCCATGGGAATGTCAGCTTTCTTCTCCAGTTTAATGGCACAGAAACACACATCAGTGCACCAGATGGAGATGGTCCAGTCAACCACACAGTCTCATCTCTCACTGCTGGAAGCAAATACACATTCACTCTCTTCTCTGTGTTTGAGAATGTCAGAAGCAGTGGAGTCCAGCTGACAGCAGCCACTGGTGAGATATTTCTATCATCACATCAAGAAGAAAAATGAAAGATTAGTATTATTCTAATCTTGATTAGTTAAATCTACGTGTTTCAAAAGATAGGAATTCAGCCACAAAATCAAATCAGTCGAGAAAAAGCCTTTTTAAATAAAAAATTTCCATATCTTTTTACAATTATGCTCTTCGACCATAGGTTATAGGTTCATTACTGACACATTTCTTTGTCAATTCTCTCAGTTCCATATGAGACATAAATATACGGTAAATGAAACACCATGTATGTATCATGTTTTTAAAATTAGTTGATTCTCCGATGTCTTATTTCCAGCTCCAGTAAATGCAGACAGCTTCAGAGCATCAGGACAGAATGAAACCAGCATCACTCTGCAGTGGAACAAACTCGAAGGGAATGTCAGCTTTCTTCTCCAGTTTAATGGCACAGAAACACACATCGGTGCACCAGATGGAGATGGTCCAGTCAACCACACAGTCTCATCTCTCACTGCTGGAAGCAAATACACATTCACTCTCTTCTCTGTGTTTGAGAATGTCAGAAGCAGTGGACTCCAGCTGACAGCAGCCACTGGTGAGATATTTCTATCATCAGATCAACTAGAAAAATTAAATATTTGTGCTTTTCTCCTGTAGAAATAGTTCAAACTACCTTTTTTTAAAAGCAGACAGTTTAGCCACATATTCATAACATCACAAACAACGTTTTGATAGAAGTTATTGTCCAATTCGTTTTATATTCATGCACTTCAACAATGGATAATGTTCATAACTGACACGTTTCTTTGTCATTTCTATCAGTTCTATATGAGACATAAATATTAATGACACACCTTGTATGTATCATGTCTTCAAAAAGATTTTTTTCTCCAATGTCTTATTTCCAGCTCCAGTAAATGCAGACAGCTTCAGAGCATCAGGACAGAATGAGACCAGCATCACTCTGCAGTGGAATAAACTCGATGGGAATATCAGCTTTCTTCTCCAGTTTAATGGCACAGAAACACCCATCAGTGCACCAGATGGAGATGGTCCAGTCAACCACACAGTCTCATCTCTCACTGCTGGAAGCAAATACACATTCACTCTCTTCTCTATGTTTGAGAATGTCAGAAGCAGTGGACTCCAGCTGACAGCAGCCACCGGTGAGATATTTCTATCATCACTTCCTGAGGAAAAATGAAAGATTAGTATTATTCTAATCTTGATTAGTTAAATCTACGTGTTTCAAAAGATAGGAATTCAGCCACAAAATCAAATCAGTCGAGAAAAAGCCTTTTTAAATCAATATTTTCCATATCTTTTTACAATTATGCTCTTCGACCATAGGTTATAGGTTCATTACTGACACATTTCTTTGTCAATTCTCTCAGTTCCATATGAGACAGAAATATAAATGAAACACCATGCATGTATCATGTTTCTAAAATGAGTT
>CAJRST010014446.1:5492684-5630444 GCA_907169785.1 Menidia menidia
TGTCTCAACAGACCCTGGACAAGGTTCCCCATTTGCATCTGTGTCCCAATCTCTAAATCCCTCAGGTACATGTAAGTGTCTTCATTTTAAAATTCACCTCCTTTTTTTTTAGCTCCAAGAAAGAATTTCAGACCTGGAGGGAGAGAGGGATCTAATCAAAGAAAACTATGACACTCTGCTGCAGAGGTGAGTATTTAAAAAATAGATTCAGGAAAAAAATGTCTAAATTGTGTAGCAGTATTCAAATCTCATAAAGATGTTCACATTCTGAAGCATCCGCTGTCCTTTTAAATGTTTTTTTTTTTTTTTGCTTTTTCTGTTTCTCAGTTCTCTATCTACCCAGAGTGACCAAGACGGTCAGGTGGAGAAACACGGAAAAGTGGATCAAACAAGGGAGGCGGTGGTGGAAAGCATCCATTGCATGGACATTCAGAGACTAGAGGAAATGCTGGGAGCAGAGAGGGAAGAAAGAAACAGGCTGGAATTGGAGAAGGAGAAACTGTGGCAGGAGAAGGAGTTGCTGGAGCAGCAGAGAAAACAAGAGCAAGGTAAAGAGTCTCATTAAAGACCCCATTCATCTCGATTTGGGGTTCAACCAATTTCAACCATTTTATTTATGGTATTGAACACAGCTCAGATTTCTCAAAGGTAACCTAGTTTACCATTACTACATGAAACTCAACATTATTTACATTTAGAGATGCTTGTGTTGATGAGAGACAAACAAGAGCATCTGGAACGGGATGTTGTGCAGTACAAAGAGCAAGTTTCTGTTCTGCAGGACAGGCTGGACTCAATCAGCAAGGTCAGAAACTCACTGATGATCATAAGTTCATCCTTCTTTTGCGCGTATCATGATACAGATCCTCTTTCCTCCAGGACTTTGATATGAGTGTGGAGGAGCTCAGCGAAACTCTTATGCAGATCAGGGTTTGTACCTTTTCTTAATTGCTTTTACCAGGTAGACCAGGCCTATTACCCTCAAACTTAGTGTCCTGTTGCCCCTCTGTCTACAGGCTTTTAGGATGCAACAAGAGAGCCGGGAGGGCCTGCGCTTCCTTGTGCCTGATCGGAGGATGGAAGATCCCACACACGAGCTGGTAAATATCCAGGCATCACATGCTGAGACTGTGCTGGAACTACAGAAAACCAGAAACCTTCTGCTGCTGGAGCACAAAATTACCAAAGACCTGCAGGTACATACAAGCTTTCAGTGCACACGTTACACAGAAACCCTCTGAAATCTAATACCGAAACCCTTCTAACATAAATTTTAACCAAAAAGTCTTGTAAACAAATTATCTAACCTCCGCTAGGAAGAGTTGAAAACATTCAGTCAGGGAGTGGAAAAAGAGAGGGAGGAAAGCCGGAAGAGGATTGCAGAAAAAGACAAACTTTTAGCAAAAAGAGCTCTCCAGATCAACACTTTACAAGGTATGACCTCAGGACCCGATTGTGTACTGACAGAATGACTTTCAGATCCGCAAAATGTTTTGTCTCTTCTCATTATCTTAAGCCCAGCTCAAAGAGTTGGCATACAGCCCCAGGAACTACAAACGGACCATTCCAATACAGTACACCTGGCCAGCTGGAGATCAGGAAGTGATACAGCCCATAGAGGATGACCTGTCTTTCTCTCAGCTAAAGGCTGGAGAGTCACTGTTGGAGATTCACCTTAAGGTAAAAAAAGTAGACTTCTAATTCACTAAATATGTTGGAGGAGTTTCTCCCTAAAGCTAATTTAGTCTCTGTTATTTCTGTTCTGCCAGGCAGCCACCTTCACCCCAGCAGGGCTCCGGATTATGGCCGACTTCCACCCAGGAGCAGAGAAAAATTCCGGCTTTGTGACATTCTGCACCTACTGCCTGTTGGACTTTGAGATGCACTCTACGCCTCTTGTGTCAGGAAGCCAGCCCAACTATGGCTTTACATCTCGCTATGCTCTGACGGTTAGAGATCTGAGAAGGCTGGAAGCTCAGAGGTCAAGGGTCAGTGTGGAGCTCCATCAGGCGTTAGGAGGGGTCAGATTTGTCACCCATGGAAGTGGACAAATGTCGCTCATGGGCGCCATGGAGAAGAGGGGAGAGCGAATATGTGGGTGTGTCAGTATAACAGGTGAGTGATGTACATGCAGGTTGTTTGGTTCTCTAAACTAGGTTTAGCAATACAGATGCACCGACATGCAGCTGAAATGTTTCTTTCTTTTCTTCCTTTTTCTTCCTTTTTCAATTCTTTCCTTCTCTTAGGACATGAGGCTGAAATTGTCGGTGTTGTTGATTTCTGGGTTCGCCTCTTCCCTCCTGTGGAAGCCATTGACTCTATGGCAGAAAGTGGAGCTGAAAGACAAAGTGTGATGCAAAGGACTCCTGTGAAGATTTCCCTTGGCTGGCAAGAAACTAGTCAAGAGGTAAAAACTGCAAGAAGGACATTTTTTTACCATAAAGATTTTGGACTAACTAACCCAAAAGCTTTAACCAAGATCCTCCTTAAACACTTTCTATTCATTTTAAAATAGAAGTTTGCAAAGAAGGCTGCATTGTATTATGGTGGTAACACCATCGCCTCACAGAAATGAGTTATCAAGTTCCCTTTGTTTGTAGTTGCATCTCCACTGCTACTGCATGTTAGATTAACTGATGATTAGAAATTTCCCACAAGAGTGAGTGTGTGTATCGAATAGTATAGCTGTTTCAGTCAAGATGGAATGATTCAATCGAAGGGTAAACAGGACATGCACTTGTCTTTTGTTTTTTTGTGTGTCAGGAGTTACATGACTATGGTTGTGGGATCCCCAACGAGTTGGTGGTTATGCTGGAGCGCTGCGTGGGCCTTAATGCTCGCTGGCCGGGACTCCTCCCTGATGCCTACCTGACATATAGGTTTTATGACCTCCCACCTCATGTCTCTCAAACCATCCAGTGCTCGGCTGATCCGGTGTTCAACGATGTCACCAGCTACCCTCTTGCAGTGACTACTGATGTTATGAACTATTTTAGGTATCCTAGTTCAAAGTTTTGATTAAATTATGTCAGACAGATCATGTCAAGCTTTCATTTTCGGTACTTTTTAATTGTACATTTGCCAGGTCCAGCAGTCTGTGGGTTTATGTATTTGATGATAGTGATGACCAGATACCGCCAGTCTACCTGGCTAAGACCCCCATCCCACTGCGAGCCCTGGCAACAGGCAGAGAGATTCGAGGTGAGAGTGAGAAAAAGTAAACCGACAGCAAAATCATCAACATTTCATACTGATATCACATATCAATATCTTCTTGGGAACATTTCAAAATATTAAAAAAAATCACAAACTGATCTTTTAGAAGCATTTCCAAATGCAAGTTTTTCAGACCTCCATTTAACTGTTTCCCCTTCCCTTCCAGGTGATTATGTTCTGAGGGATCCAGCTGGTGGACCTCGAGGCATGGTCAGAGTCATGGTTAAATGGAAGTACCCCTTTCAGCCTCCAAGGGACGCTTCACAGGTCAGCCAGGTGAACGGAGTGGACAAGCCTGGCAGCATGAAGGAAAGCACGGCGATGGAGGCGAAAAGGAGAGAGGAAGTGTCACAGAGGCCCATAGCCAAGCCTCGAGTGAAGGTGATTTGGCATGTTCTGTTCAGTCAAAAGCAACCCAAGCTGAATTGAGTCCATGCAAATTCTGGTGTGTGTGAGGCTTTCATTTCCTGACTGACCACTTTTTTTCTGTGGCTGAACTACAGGCCCGGCAACCTGATCCGAGAGAAACTACGGCTGTTTCCAGAGAGACAAAAGGCTGGGTAAAGTTTCAAGTTGAATTAAGTGTCAGTGGAGATTTTAAGTACAAACTGTGCACCTACACATTTTTCTGTTTGTAGCCTCAGCCTCCACTCATCAAACAGAAAAGCTCTCAGGACGTCCGATCAAAGCAAGTCACGCCAGTGAAACTATTGGACACTCGTCCATCAACAAACGGGAGGAAACCCGCCAAGAGGGCGCCTGAACTTCAGCAGAGAACTCCACATATGACACCAGGGCCAAGACTGACCACACCCTCTCATTGCAAAACCAGAAAGTAAGCTGAAGAAGTATTTTTCCAACTGTGAAAGTTTTCTCTTTAAAAATTAACCAAATATTGTGATGCAAGTTAAAAAATAAAGATCTTCACAGGGATTTGGACTGCATGGAGATGTTAGCAAGTAATTACACTGATAAATGACTCTAACATCAGAAATTTCTGTATGATCAAATTTTTTTAGCACAATTCAAAATAAAATTATGAAAACATCTAAATATAACATGTTATCATATAGATCCTCAGCCGGAACATCTAGAGAATCACCAACCACACTTTCAAGGGGGAGCTCTCTCAGCGATATTAAGACTCAGGTAAGCCTTCTTATTTTCTTTTTGGTCAAAACAACACTGTGTGAAGATTAATGGTGTCATGTGGGATAAACAAACACCTTTTTCTTCTTCTTAAGGACCTTCCCTCTGAGGATCAGGTGTCAGCGATTGAGAATGAAGAGGAAGAGGAAAGCAGTGAGAGTGGTAATTATGAAAACCTTTGGTTTTATTGATGCTATCGGAGATGAATTCTGCTATTGTTCAGATGTGAGAAGAGGAAGATATCCAGCATAAAGCTGTCCTCTTTCCAAATTATGGCTTACAGAGGTGAAGCTGTCCCATTCAGAATGAGCTGTAACATTTAAATTCTTCACTTGTAATTTTTTAAATCTAAAGCAGGAGAGAGTGCAGCCCCAGAATCTTCAGAGTCCAGTTCCTCCCTGAGCGAAATAATAATCATGCCAACGAAAAGAAAAGTGCGAAAGGTAGGAAGTATATGTATGTAAGAGAAAAATGCAAGCTTGGAGGTCAGCAGTGATGATAGGTAGGAAATAAATGTCTCTTTGTTTCAGGGTGAAAAATTAAGAGTTGAGATTCTGTCTCTGACATTTGAACCGTCCTCACGCGTGGCTCTGGATGAGTCGGTGCAGCGAGTGTATGTGGAGTATCGACTGCTAGGTGTCCCCATGGAGACAACAGAAACACCCATGTCTCTACGCAAGCCCACAGAGGGAGAGGAAATTCACTACAACTTTACAAGAGGTGGGAGTTTCAGAGCTTTGTGACTTTCTAATTTTAGTATTTAATACAACTTGAATGAGCTCAACAATCTTTTTCTTTCTCCCTCTCAGTGATTTATGTGGATGGCTCTCTGTCAGCCCCACTAAGGCAGTATCTTTACACAATGTTGGAGGGCACAGATCCCAACCAGGGCAGGTAGTGTCATCTAATACAATTACTTGTTTTAGTATGACTGAGTGACTACTGCTCTACCTGAAATCTTTGTGGATACCTTGTATGCTAAGTCACAGAAAGCGAGCATGTGTGTCATTGCAGGTTAAAGTTCACAATAGTCAGCGAACCGATGGACGATGATGATGAATGTGTGGATGTTGGACATGCTTTTCTGGACCTACAGGAACTGCTGCTCACAGGAAATGATGTCATTGAACAAGAAATTGATAGTAGGTGTTGAACTTGGGTGATTTATTGAGGGAAAGGTAAACATAAAAAACCCTATGTGCATTGAATGAATTGAGATAATTTATTATACTACACCAAAGTAACAATTCAGAAAATCACTATGGTTGTATTGTTCGTAAAACCTTAGGAAAACACAACAGACAGTCATATAAAAAAACACACAAAATTAAACAAAAAGACCGAAAAAGACACATTGATCTGAAAAGTTACCTTCCAATAGTCTCCCCAGTTACTTATAGTATTTTTCGCTGTGATCCTGTTCTTTCCAGTTGTGAGTGTGGATGAGGACAAAGAGGTGATTGGAAACCTGAAAGTGTCACTCGAGGCAGCAAAAGCACTAACTGGGATTTACCAGGAGTTTCACCAAAAAGACGAGGAAGTGAGCAAGACAGATGATGAAGAAAAAGGGGCAGAAGAAGAAGAACAGGAAGAAGAACAAGAGAGAAAGAAGAAAAGTGATCGGATACAAGTATTAGATTATGATGATGATGACAGTGACTTTGACTGAATGTAAAATATATACAATTGTATTAATCAATGAAGAACAAGCCTTTACGTCCTTTCGTAGTCCCTTCAATGTAATGAAAAGCAGACAAATAAAGGGTGAATTTGAAGGAAAACTGTTTTTTTAACTGCTTTGGTAACTGTTCTCTGCTGTGTTTTTTTCCAGATTACAGGAAAAGATAATCCTATTCAAATCCCATTGTTGTAAAATTATCAAAAATGATAGCATGTTTATTTACAGATATTGCTTTCTTAGAATTTCTGCAGAATTCATTTAAATTCTTTTCGATTTTCCTGCTTTCACCAAAATGAGTGCAAATTCCACACTAAAAAATCCCCCAGGCAGGACTTGAACCAGGAATTATTTGCAGTAAAGTGATGGTGCTAGATTAAAAAACAAACAAACAAACAAAATATACAAATAATATACAATTTAAAAAGCGAAAAATCTGAGTTTGGCGAACAAACTTAAAATGCCCAGAAGTAGGGCTATTTTCCAATGTTCTTTAAATGCATCATTACATTAGTGGCACCTGGCTCTTAATGGAAGAGTTGAGTTGGTCAATTTGAGTTAATAAATTAACATTTCAAGGGAGAAAAAAAGCCTCTTCGTTTATTTCTAAGTTTTAACATTAAATGTTAAAACTGTATGTAGATGATTTCGGCGTCTTGGGTTTTTATTTTTAAATTAAGAAAACGCCCCCAAGTTGTGATGGTTTGATCCCGCAAATCGGCTAACGTTAGCGTCGTTGAAAAATTACAGGATATCAGACAGTTTTGGGGAGAAACTTGGTTTAAACTGTAAAGTAATTCAACATATATTGCACTTGAGTCAAAAACTATGGTAAGTATCTGTCCTGTGTGGCGAGTGAAATTGATATTTTAACGGTTTTGCAAAGTGTAGCACCATGGTATGTTGAAGTAAACTTGGAAATGTGGCAAACGAACGTTATTCATTTCGAAACAATCAATTTTCTCGACGACGACATAACACAGCTTAGAAGTAAAATTAAATACAATAGTGTTTGTAATTAACAGAGAGAGTTGATGAAAAGTGTGAACCATCAGCACGCCACAAAGCTGCTCCATAACAAGTTCATAGTGGTGCTTGGGGACTCCAGTGAGTTATGGCTCTCCTCATCTTCTGAAATCATGATTAAACCTGTTGTTATTTTCCAAGATTGTAACCCATCTGCTGTGTTTCCTCTACAGTTCAGCGGGCTGTATACAAGGACCTTGTTCTATTGCTACAGAAGGATAAATATCTCACCTTAAGACAACTGAAGAACAAGGCAAGTAAAACCCTAGACCAGATGCATACCTTTATTTGTTTTCACCAGGACAATCAATCTTATGCTTTAAAAGGAATGTCTGTCTATTTTATCTTAAACATGCCAAAAAAATTTTTAGGGTGAGATGAGCTTTGAACAGGACTGTCTGGTGGAAGGGGGCAGTCTGATTGAGATGAATAATGGAACAGAGTACAGAGAAGTCCGGCAGTTCCAGTCTGATCACCACCTGGTCCGCTTTTACTTCGTGACACGCATCTTCTCTCAATACATGCAAAGCATCTTAGAGGACTTCCGTCATGGCCTGAAACCTGATGTTATCATTGCCAACTCCTGCATTTGGGATATTTCCAGGTGCAAACTAACTTATTGTAGATTAGTTTTGGCGTGCTAAATAATGATCTAAGTAACTGTTCCTAATGTGTGATGCGAATGAAAATGGCTGTGTTTCAAAACAGAGAACTATCATGTAGAGATGGTTTACTTATGCTAGTTTGGCTCACGTCCTGCTCATTTTTCTGCTAGCTGTTGAAGAAATCAGCCAGCGGAGCATGATCTGGGTATCCTCACTGTGTAAGCTGCTCACGGGGATAGCTGGTCCTGTGCCCATATTATTTGCACAATATTTTGCTAAACTAAATGTCTTTTGTTTATTCACAGGTTTAAATTAAAAAAATAAACCAGATATTTTACCACTAGATTTTACTGAATTACCATAAGGACCAAGTTTAATAGATTTTATGTTCATGGTGCTTTTGCTTTTTTCCCAAGATACAATTCCAATTGGATTGATGACTACAAAAAGAATCTCCAAAGATTCTTTGATGCTCTGAATGAGATTCTGCCAGAGGAAACGTTGGTCATTTGGAACCTCACAATGCCTCTGGGAGAGAGAATCAAAGGGGGCTTCCTGGTTCCTGAGGTACGTCATCCACATCCAATTACATCATGACTGCACACCGTTCTGGTAATGAAAGATCTGAGTCCCACAGGAAGTGAGTGTCAAACAATTAGTAATCAGTTATTTTATTTAAATTCAAATCGATTTTCATTCTGCCTTTCAAATCTGTTTATATAACTTATAGTTCATACAGTTATATGTTGGCAGTATGAAGATGACATATTTGAAATGGAAGCTAAATGATCCTTTTAGCATAGCTTAAGTCTCGAAGCATTCTCCTCTTTTCCTTGTTGACCTCAGATACAGCACAAAGCCCCTCAGTTCCGTTATGACGTGATCGAAGCCAACTTCTACAGTGGAACTCTGGCTGATGCTTATGAAAGGGATGTGTTGGATCTCCACTTCCAGTTCCGCTTCTCCCTGCACCATCGAACCACAGACGGAGTCCACTGGAACGCCATTGCCCATCGCAGGATTACTAGTCTGTTGTTGCAGCATATCGCCCAAGCGTGGGGAGTAATAATGCCCTGCCCGCTGATTGCTGTTGGTGAGGATAAAGGTTTTGTGTAGTCATAGTTGTATAATACACTAGACCTATAAAATGGGCCTTACAGGTTTAATCTGACACTAATTGTGATTTCCAGAGCATACAAACATTCTTCAACAGCCAGCCAACAACTATCCTCCAGAATTTGCAGGTAAGACATTAATGTGTACACTTTGCTTGTGACTGACCAATCAACCTGATACTTGCCTCCTAGAAAATTACTTTAATCTTGTGGCATTGGAGATAGTTTAATCCTCAGATGCAATTCACCTTTACATGTTTTTCATCAAAATGTCACTACTTCAGCCAATTACTTACTTTCGTTCTTTCTTCTGGAATGGTGGCGTGAAGGGACAGTCCTGTGACAGTATCACATGAGTTTCTGACAGCCATTTTAGGGAACACTCTTAATTCCAGCAAATGCACTACATCTCATCTCCAAAAGAGTCTGATAGGTGGTTATCTGCTGAAAAAGTCTTATTCTAACAGAAGGTGGTTCTAGCTGTGCAGAGTTAATAATAAAGGACCACACTTAGGTATATCTTTTCCAGTCTAGCTGATCACTTCTCCAGTTCACTCACACACACACACACACACACACTCACACACTGGTGCACCACTTCCTGACCTCTTTAGTTTTACAGACTTGCATTATTTTTCATTCACCAATTGATCTGTTTGGGGCAGTGTGTGTTTGAGTGTGTGGCCTGGGAAGCTGGAAATTGATGCAGTGACCCCTCTGTCTCCTGACCTTTAGCTGATAGTAATGGCAGACAGGATGGTTTCACATCACTGCTTATACAAACAAGTTCATCAATTAGAAGTAGAGTCAGGTGCTGCCGATTGGTGTTTCCCCTCAACTGAGGGCATCTTCTAAAACCATGTAAACAGAAAATGTTCCTCTGAAAAGTGTTTTTCTAGATAGATCATATAATCAAATATTAACATGCTTGCACTCTTCACCAATTCTTAATCTGCCATCCCTTCTTACCTGTCTCCTAGAGTCATCCTCGGCAACATTCAATTATGATGGCTACAAAGAGGAATTCCAAAGGGATTCCTTTTCTTTTGCCTATTTAGACTTTGAAGACAACCCACATCTACAGCTACATGGATACGAGGCTCCAAGATACTTGAGACCCTCTGTCCAGCCACAGCCTCTCCTGGACTACAGGCATCAGTATGAACACAGACAAGCTAGAAACGGTAGGTGCAGTCACATGTGTGCCCACATCTCTAAATGCTTGGCTCCTCAGACCTCCACAACAAAGTAAAAGGAAAATATTAGTTAAATGATTTTATGCCAAAACTACTATCAAACTAATAATTCAAATCAAAGACTATTTTTTAGATTGTATGACTTTAACCAAATGGGTGTTTAATTATCTAATGGCTGGTCCATCTTATTTATCTGTCCATCAGCTTCAGAGGACTGGCTTCCCCACCCCTTTGAGCCCTACAGAGAGCACCATCATCAGTATGTGATGAGGAGCCGCCACACAAGACACCTCTACACGCCGTACACCCATCACAGAAAGATTCAGTATGCGCGTCATGGCTCCTACCAAAGTTGAAGTGCCTAAACTAGCATAAAAGATTAGTACACTCCAGTTAATATGCCTGATCTTGTCGAAGCACATTTAATTTCTGCGTGTTTTTCTGCATGGTAGTTTGAAACCCTTGCTAAGCTTAAACATTTTTTTTTTTTACATTTTTTTTTCTTTACAAAGAATTTTAAAAAGTTAAGCATATTGCCTGTCTTTTTATTTTATTTTGAACTTAAAGACTTAATTTCTGGCAAATTTCAAGTCAGCCTTTAAACTTGTAAAAGGGTACTTTTGGAAACTCAGTGTCACGTACAAATTCAGAATGACTTTTTTTTTTTTTTTTTTTAATCAGACCAAATAATTTGTCTTTTTAGGTAGCTGAAAAATGTAATGCTTGTCATGTCAGTTATAACAAATGTGCTACCATCACACAATTCTGTAGATTGAATAGATTATTGTTTTGTTTGGAATAAAGTTTAAAATTGGTATATTGACCCTGTTAATTTGCAAAAACAAGAAATGTATGTTAAGATGAGCAATTAGCTTTTATTCATTTTATTACAGATGAAAAAAAAGATACAAAGGGACATTGCAGTCGATTAACTGGATGAGTTTTTTCTTTTGAAACAGACAAGTTAGCGAACTTGGCAACCAAACCTTTTCAGTAAAATCCCGACACCCTTATTGTGTGAATTTCAGGTGTCTTGTTTGAAAAATTATCAAAACAACAACATTCATATCAAAATAATGACACCGCTGTCAGTAAATAGTGTTAGTGCTTGAGCATTGTAATTACAGGACTCTTTCCTGAGAATAGTCTTATTTTTAAAAAACAAAAACAAAACAAAAAAGCTAATACTAGGGGAACGTTTAGGTGTAAGTTGGAAGGGGAAGATGGAGCAGTTTTAGACCATGAGAAGATGGTGCACTTTCTGCAGCTGCTGCTGTGAGAGGACGAGGCGGTGAACTTGTTCTTGGCCGCGAGTGCACGGAATGGCAACACGGCCTACAAACACTGTGCCACCCTGCTTTGCTTCCTTGGCCTGAGAGGGAAAAAAAGGAAATATGCATGTTAAACTTTTTACATGAAGCAGGTCATGACTCTGTCAGACATTGTATCTTAACTATAAAGCAGTACCTTAACAAAGGAGGACACCGGAAATGTGGCAAAGTCAGAGGGAGCCTTTGCTCCAGGCTGATGATAAACCACATGTTCAGCCACCTCCCCCTGGACAGAAAACATCTCATCAGCCACTGCTCTCACTGTGTCAACATTATGATGTATTAGAATAAATGTTACCTTAAGTTTGTCCAGAGCATCACTGAGATTCTTCAGTCGAGCGGTTTGCTCCAGCAGCTGAGCACTGGCACTGACTGAGGAGTACAGGATTGATCAGGCTCAGTTAGAAACAGATGCACACACTCCTACAAACTGAAATGATTAACAGGGGTGGGAATCCTGTATTAAAAAGGAAAAGTTGTGCCCACCTGTTGTCTTCCCTGTAATATCGACCACTTTAACCTCTGCGCTGAGCTTGAGCAGGGTGGCCAGCAGCTGGTCAGTCCTGCGATAGATGCCTGTGTTCAACCCCTCTGGAGGAATGGAGCTTTCTTTGGAAACCTGTGGGAGCTTTGGGGGGCAGAGAGGAGGCAGGGAGGCGAGCTGTGCCCTCATCTTCTCAGCCTGTAAGTTAAACGCATCAAATATTAACAAGGACTAGACAGTTTGCACATTTTTAAGGTCATATGTGCTCCCTTTCAGTTTACCTTCAGCCTGTTGTTCTCATTCTTGAGGTACTTGATGCCCAGTCTCTGAGCCTCAACCTGCTGCTTAAGGAGAGGCGAGTCGACCACCTGCATTGATCCGGCCATCGAAGGAGGCACACCTGTTACAGTACCAAAAAGACAACACTGAAAAAATCTATTCAGTGACATCTTGCATTATCCCTTCAAAAAATGCCATCTAACCCCAAGTATAAACTGATCAAATTCAGTCTACAAGAATTGTTAAGCTTTTTTGTAGAGCTGGATCAAGTGTAATGTACATATTTTGTCAGATATAAATTTCATGTATATCAGGACTATTTCACCTCCTGCTGATCCATGAACGATGGAGGCAATTCCTGCAGCTGGCGAGCCTCTCAGGCCTTCGATGGTCATCTTTGACTGGTTAGTAATGCGTTGTTTCAGCTCTGCTTTCTCAGCCTCCAACTGATCAATATCAGCCTGCAGGGCATCCATTGTCTCCTCAAACTCCCTGCAGAGGAGAAAAAGTGCGAGTGAGAGGGTAAATCGGTATCACTCCATAAAAAAAAAAACCCCAACTAGAAATAAGTTGCAATCTGCTGCTTAATCATTCTTACTTTTCTTTCTTCTTAAGGAGAGCAAGGTTCTCGTCCAGTTTAGTCTGAATTTTTTCCACTCGTTCATCAGCATCTTTGGTGGACGTGTCGAGCTTCTTCTCCAAGAGGCTCAGGCGGACATGCGCCTCACTCAGCTCCTCTCCCTGTATTCACACGGTGCACAGTGACTCCTGTTACTTCAGCTTTCTTCCTCTAAACAGGCAGATCTATTCACCCTTATTTTCCAACAAAGTTTCTTCATATATTACCTTAATCTTGAGGGACTTCTTGAGCTCCTTGATGACAGTTTCTCTGTCTTCTAGTTTGACTCCTAGTCCCTCTGCGTCAGTCATCTCAGCCCTGACAGTGGATGCTCTTATCTCAACAGGTGGAGCCTCGAGACAAGAATAGATCAGGTGGTGAGAAGAAGGTACTTAAGCACAGCAACATCTTTGGGATGTTAACAATCAAACTGTATTATAGATTATTGTGCAAAGTTTAAGGTATACAAATACCTTTCCTTGTGGTTTCTCAGAATCATACTCTCCTTCCTGCATGGCTGTGGCCATTTTGTTCATGGTTGCAATGACAGAGCTGCAGGACTGTCTCAGAAACTCTGGCCCATCCACACCATGGGAGCCATATACCTTGGAGAGAAGGTGAAGTTAAAAGGACAAACTATTTCAACACAGTGCAGATTTTTTTGATAGCATTCAATATGTTCCTGCAATGGTTTATTTCAAAAGGAGCAATCCTGGAAAAAATACAAATCTGAATAAATTTACTGCAGCGCACAGAGTTTGGTTGAAACTTCGGCAATTATCTATTCTGGATTGGAGCTAAAGCCCTTGCCTATACCTGCTCCACAGCCTTGCACGCAATGTCCTCAAGTTTGAGAGCGTTGAGGCCCTCCTGTTCTCCCATTGGAGCTACCATTTGAGCTCCAGCTGCAGCCACTTCCTGGAGGACTGCAACTACCCGTGTCAGCTGTCGTCTGCATTCAGTCAGAGTCTCGGACACCTGCCAGATGACACACGACAAGCCATTCAAATATCCTGTGGCTTAGTTGTTTATGTACATGTGATAAAGGGTCAACAATAACACTGACTCGCTGTTTCTGTCAGTCCAACACAGAGCCATAATTCAGCATGCTGCTCTCTATACCTGTGGTCCAAAACCGACAGCAGCCGGGACTCCTGCTACATCTGTTCCTGGCATGCGACGGCGGATCTTCTTACAGAACTGTTTTATGTCAGAGCAGGAAGTGTCGAGGTCCTTCAGAAGAACGGCGAGACCAGAACTCTCCTGTCCTGCTGCCAGGAAGGCCCGCAGACGGGCTACCTCCACTCCCATACAGTCCAGGGCACTCTGGGTGAACTGACGAGAGAGTGTAACAGAAAAAGAAGTAAGTCTGCTTAAAAAAGGTTTCACAGAGACATTTTAATGTTTTAAATATTAAGTTAACACTCAGGCTTTTAAAACTATTTAAGAAGATGTGTAGAATTTTGTCTGGCTTTTAATAACAGTAGATGTTAAAGCTAAATAAAATGAAAATACCTTAATATGATCAGCCAGCTGCACTGTGCAGTCCTCCGTTTGATCTGCCAGATGGACGCTGTACAGTTGCTGGAGGAAAAAAAAACTGTGAGGTGCTTCATATGTGACAAAACACTCAATTTGATAAGTTATATTTTTGTAAAAATCATATTTCACTGAATAGTACCTGATAGTATTTGATGGCTTTTGTCAGGGGTTCCACCTGTACAGTCTCATCTAGTTGGTCTTTATGGAGTAGGTCAATGAAATAGTCCAGTGAGCGCTCATGAAAGTTCATCTCGGAGTAAAGTGTGCCCATGCGCTTAAAAACGTCCACAGTACAGGTACTTAGAGCCCTAGAACAAAGGTAGGAGCAGAGGGAAGACATAGAAGCAGTGAATCAGGCTCATCATTTTAATTCAACTCCAAAAAAAGATTTAATTTCTCCACATATCTTTGCTTATAGTACAACTATGTGTTTCTCCATTTTCAGCAATGTTTTTGACATCTTGGTAACGTGGATGGAGTTCTTACTGCTCGTATTTGTGCAGGGTGGCCTGCAGCAGGCTGAGGGAGTACACTAGTCCTGATGCAAAACTACGCTGTTCTCCTGGAGGTCCTCTGAGCCCGGTTCCCTGGACCAGATTCCCGTTCAAGTCAAATTTCTCCTGGGCCTGTTTACTGATCAGCTCAGCCTTCAAGTGAGATATGCAAACATGAGTTTCTAAATGCACTGACAGAGACTGTATTATTCAATGAGAGTCCCACTATTGCACACCTTGCAGATGAGCCTTGGAATGAGCAGCAGCACCAGAATACAGTCGTGATCGCCACCGTGACGAAGGAAGGAATCTGGCATGAAGGAGGTGAGGAGGGACACCTGTCTGTTAGCTTGAGCCACTTCCATTTTCCTCAGCTCCATCTCAATAGCCTGGAGACACAAAGTGACTTGTTTCAAACCAGCATATAAGCCAGCAACAAAACTGTAAATTTTAGTCATCTTGTAGATCTCTTACCTTGGCATAAGCCTTGGTCTCTGCAAACTTGATCTTAAAGTCAAACAGTTCTGTGGGCGCTTGCTGAACTTGTTCAGTATTTGCACTCTGCTGACTGATCAGCTCCCTGTTGGCCTCCTAATGTACAAGAAACAAAGGACTTTAATCTGATGCCCAAACTATATGACACTATCTAACAAAGGTCTGTTTCCCCTCCATCTGCTCACCTGGAGAGAGGCAGTAAGCTCTCTGTACTTGTTGATGGTCTGCTGGTAATCAGCTACAGTCTCCTGAGCAGCTTCTACCTTTTTTTCTGCCTCTCTAACTTTTGCTGTACCCATGTCCAACTGCTCCCTCAGTTCCATTTCTGTCTCTCTGGCGTTCTCCTGGAGCTCATCATTCATCTCATTGATGGCTTCCTATTGATGCAGGGCACAAAAACAGGTCCAATTATAATCAGGTTATAATTTCCCTCTAGTATCTTTTTTTTTTTGCTGCCCGTCTTTAAGCATTAGCAAAAGATTTTGTATTAAACATGATCTACAGCTTTAGAGTCATCAATAAATCCATGGATTATATTTTTCATTTTTTTTAAGGATATCAACATCCTTAATAATCATTGCAGGTAAACTGACCAGATCAGTGACAGTTTCTCTCAGCTCCCTGACTTTCTCCTCCAGATCAAGGTTCCTCTCAGTGAGGGTTTCCACCATCTCTTCTGACCCCAGGGCAGCATCCACCTGTTTAAAAAAAACAACCATAAATAAGTTTTTCTTTCTTCTTTCAAAGTAGCCTTAACCAAACAAGAATAGCTCAATTTTTTTTAACACCAATACAAATGCATGAGTCTGAATATTTTGTCAATTCTTTTTTTGTTTTGTGTGTGCCAGTACTCCACTTTAAAGCACCAGCCGATTTTTAAAACGTTCCCTTTCAGAATATGTATATATCCTTAGTTCTCCTTTTTTTAGTCTCCCTGAACTTACCTGCTCCTTAAGTTCATCAATTGTGGCCTCTGCTTGCTTGACCTCCTCCTGCAGTTTTTCTTTCTGAGTCCTCAGTGTATCCAGCTCGATGTTCTTCTTCTCCATCTGCTTCTGTAACTTCACATGTTCTTGCTTCTCTGAGGCAGACAGATCGCGCATCCTGCATGGAAGCAGGTGAGACAGTCTTTTTTTTCATGTTTAACAGGGCTTGTATTTGGTGAAATGAATCAAATGTCATACATTTTGTTTGTTAGATATAGGGGTTAAAGATGTTCCTGTAGTTTGGATTAAGTCTTTTTCACATACCGTACTAGAGCCTCCTTCAGTCTGCTGTTCTGCTCCTCCAGCTGTTTGACTTGGTAACTAGAGGCAGCCCCATCTGAACCTGTATCGGAGAGAAGAAATCATGGTAAGGAAGCTCAGTCAAAAAATGACAAAGCTCCATGTTATTTGAACAAATAAGATGAAACACAGTTAAAACAGAGGGAACTCTCTAAATAGAGAAATATACTAATGGTTTTGAACATCTGTAGCATTTGTCTGCCACACACCTTTTTCTGAAATCTCATGTCTGAGGATCTCCAAATCCATAGACAGCTCCTCTACTTTCTCTTTCAGCGTGTCCACCTCAACTTGCAGTGACTCTGCTCGCTCCTCTGCCATCTCTTTGTCCAGGGTGGCCATCTCTATGGCATCTGCTGTGTCTGACATCTCTTCCATGTAGCGGTCCTTTGCTTCCTGCGCCTCCCGGGCTTCCTGTGGAGTAACAGGGTAAAAAAATAGATGTTGAGCAGGATGACTGAATTGCTTTTATTTTATTCTTACAAGCTTCAAACATCTGTAATTGTCAACTTCAACATTTAATTTTGCTAAGATATTGTAAAAAAAAGTACAAAGCAATGAATTGATTAATAATGAATTGAATTAAGTTTCCTCTTAATACCTTCTTGGCTTCTTTGAGCTGTTTCTGCAGCTCGGCCTGCTGCTCCTGCATCTTGGTCTTCCACTCCTGCAGCTGCTCCAGCTGGATCTTGTGCTTCTCCAGTTCCTTCAGCTTGGCCTTGTCTTCTGTTCGTTTCATCTTCAGGGTCTCCAGCTTTTCCTCCAGGTCCTTGACTTGACCTCGCAGCGACTCCTCTTCCTTGGAGGGATGGGTGAGTGTGAAGAGGGGAGTTGGGAAGATTAGCGACTTTCAAGCATTAACTTGATTTAATTCAATTTTATTAGAATTCATGGTGTGAATTAAACATAACAAATATTGATTGAGCCACACCACTAAAGATTCCCAAACATTTAATGAAAAAAAAACTGTAAGGATTAATTGATATGCCGAAGGTGCAAAGATTAAATCGGTATAATATTTTCACAGTGTCTTAGAAAGTGAAACCATGCTTAGTCACCATATAATTCAGTGAGAACATCCCAAAACCTTATAATAATCGTGGAGAAGAGGACAATTTTTCTGTCTGATGAGGTTGTTAGTAAACTCATGCATGTAGCTAATTTAAGCTCTACCTGCTTGGAAATAACAGGTTCCACCTAGTAAAAAAAATACACATGTGAATGTAACGGGGGGGAAAAAAGACAAGTCGGGTGGAAAAATATCAGGTGACTGGTAGGACTGTGTCATCGACCAAGCAGTCAAAGACCCACCTTGCTGGGAGTAAGTGGGACCGAAGCAGCAGCGACTAGAGGTGACCCACCGGGCTGAGGCACGACAGGGGCCCCGAGCGCACCCTGCTGGGAGGTGAGGCTCACTTCACTGACATCCCCAGACAGAGAGGAGGACAGACTCTCACGAGACGCCTGTTCACAAATGCAAATGTGTTTCAGTGAAGGGTGAGGGGGGAATGCTAATGAAAGTGCAGTTTTCATTGTTTTAAAGTCTGAAAATAATCCAACTTGCAAAACTGAAGCTTTTGTCATGCAAACATGCACACTTGAAAGATCCGGTGAATTTGATCATTCTGAAATCTTATGTGATTATTTTTCCATCTTTTGTGACTTCCAGAAACAACCATATTCCCTCCTAACTATAGTCCACCTGTGCCACATCGGACACCAAATTGAAACGTTCTCCCACCACACCACACCAGGTGAGAAGGAGTTGTCTGACATGATAGAGCATACCATTGGAGAGAGACTGGCACGTCCGGAAGGACGTACCAAAAGTGAGGGGAGGGAGGTAGCTGGTGCGAGTCGTGGTGTACTCCACTGCCACTAATAATAGAGACTGCTTTAGGGCAGGTTATTAACATGCCGAAACCTCAAATGCCAACACCTGGTATTTATCTTCTTTTTCAAGGTTTGTGTTGATTTAGCTCATAATGTATGAGGCATACATAAGTAAAAGAATTCTACCAAGAATTAATTAAATCATTTAAAGATTAAAATGACTTTATATTCTTCTCTTGACTTAACAGAAAGTTTCCATTAAAATTTAAATGGCAAAGAACAGATATAGATAAACTACGACCAACACTCGTGTCAGCCTACTTTGGAAATTAAAATACTCAAAAAATGTTTTAAACTTAAAACAAAATTTCCATCTCAATTGAATTCAAATTCATCAAATATACATAAGCTTGTTACTTTTTTGTTTAATTGAAAATGTATTTAATAGGCAACTCCATTTCCTAAAAAAACAAACAAAAAAACAAACAACAACATGCCCTTTTGGCTCGGATGTCCTGTCTGCTGCAGACAAGCTCACCTTTCCAGAGCGACGGGTAGAGGACTGGAGGAAGGTAGGAGGGGAGTTGGAGGAAAAAGGGATGAACACGCGCAAACACACAGGCAAGGACACACATACGCACACATCCACCAGTGAAGTACAATAAAAGATTAGCAGCATGTTAAGAAGTATTAATTATTGTTAGTTTACATTTACTTATCAAAACATTCATGAGTGCATGCATCATTTAGTGCCCTTTCAGAGAAAAGGTAATATTAAAAATGTAAATTTGTGCAGAGATGAAATGACAATAACTTTAAGCCACCAAATACAAAAAAAGATGCCCTCACCACATAAAAATGTTGATGGAATAAAGTGGGAAGAACAAGAGGAAATTCAGGTGAAAGTTATGACTGAATGTCCCGTGAAGATGCCAGAAGGTTAAAGAAAAACATAAGACTTATAAAGCAAAAGATGAGGCTTATCATTAGCGATGATTAACAGCAACCCAGGCAATGCAAATTTGCTAAAATGAAATGTGTCTACCTTCTTAATGTTCGCAGTTGCCTGTGAATAGGGTTTTTAAAAAAAAACATTCATGAGAAGTCAGTCAAAGGCTTTGGGATCAACTATTTTTTTCAGTGCAAAAAAAGAACAAGCGGAGACGTGGGGGGAAGATTTCCAAACATTTGGTCAGGATTTGGTCATTTTGTAAGGGACAACCCAGAGATTCAGAAATCAGAGATTTCAGCATTGTTTAATCACCACTATGACCATCTGTGTCTTCCAAGGTCTAGCTGCAACAACAGCCAACTACCTGGAAAAACCTTATAAGGGCATGACAGAAATTGACCTCGAGTGTCCAATACTTTCATATCCCATAATATGTACACTGCTTAGCAACTATCAGTCTAATAAAAATCAACGGCTAGAGAAATGTGGGTGAGATTCGATGTGTGGCATTCTCTGGCCACACAGTCTCTCCCTCTCTGCAGTTGAGAAAAACTTATCCTCTGTGTCAAGCCTTTTTATTCTGATGCCTCTTCCTGGGTCTATCGAATAATAACTAAACTCTTGATAGTGAGGAACTAGGAGTCGTATTTAGACCCAACACTACTACAGACAAATACATCTGTAGAAATTCTCATTTAGAATCAATTCAGAAAGTTAAGTCAGAAACAAATGTATTTAACGCCCTACCTGCTTGGTTGTTTTGGGAGTCTCTGGGATCTCTGTAAAAGACCAATTCAAATACATTATCTACTGTATATTTGTTATTACATTTGAGTCAGAAACATGACTGGCACCTGTAGTCACAGCTCACCTTTTTGTTTGAGTATCTTTGCCAGGTTAGATTCTGGAGTATCTGGTGAAGTGGCACTGGAGCCATCCTCAACCACCTGGATCTGCTCAGAGTTACACAAATTCAACCAGTTCAGTATGACTAAAACCAGAACAAATCATGTCAGAATGCGAATGATAAAAACACGGAAAGACAATACAGTTGGATATTTGCCACCTGGGGAGATCATACAAGTGCCATCTAATAGCAATTCAAGGAGTAATCTGAGTATGAAGGTGGTTAGAGTAACACAACCCTTAATATGACTTTTTGTTTACAACTACAGAAATGGTTTTCAGCTATACAGTGTAATCAAATACTCACACACACTGGTCTTTCCTTCAAGGCATAGATAATTTATGTCACTAACCTGGGACTGTCTGACAAATATTCCATGATTTTCCTCACAGGTGAAGTAGCGCTTCCCTTGCACAGTTCCATCATTCTTGCCTTTAGGCTCATCCAGAATGACACCAACCCATTTACCTGAAGCAAAGAGGGTGGCTCCAATGTAGGCAACTGTGCCTCGTTGCCCTTTACCAGTCACCTCTACAATGGAGCCAATCTGAAAGAAAAGAACACAAGCTGTAAGTCATAATTATACACACACATATGTTAATTCTGATGAAAATTTTACCTTTGGAGGTTTACTGCTCTCCACTGTTCCTGTGTTGCTCATTTTGCTGATCAATGGGCTTGTCAGCTGTTGGATATGAGATATTCATATAAAAGGAAAAGCAAATCAAATTGGATGTATGGAAAATGTCACAAAATGTAGGGAAAGTCACCTCTTGTGGTAATAATGATAAAAAGGAAGGATAGATACTTAAGTAAGGCAAGGTCTTTTCATAGCAGAGAATTTTATTTATTTTTTTTAACTCAAGGATTCCATTGACATGGTGTCCCTCTACGTCTAAATCATGGTCAAACAGACTTGGTCTGATAAAAGCATGTATGGTAAGAATTTCTATCAAAAGACCAATGTTAACAGTGCTCTCATATAATTGTCGCCAGCCTGATCCCATGAGTAAAAAAATATGTAAAAACAACAGTGTCCTAAGGGTTAGAAGATAGAAGAACACTCACATACCCAGTCATATGTCCTGGGACACAACTGATGCCCTAATATCTCAAACAAAGACGCTCATTCAGTACAAACTAGGACTGCGAAAAGAAGCTATTCCGTATTTTGTGCCGCGAGGACACATGGATTCACATTGCTCACAGTTTTAAGCCATTTAGGAGAAAAGGTCTTTAATTGATGACTCGTAAACATTACTTTTAATTACCGAGTCGGGAAAAAAGATTGTAGTTGGGTTTAATTTGTTCAGAATAGCTTAATATATCTTCACTCACAACTAAACATTATTATTATATTCAAACATTTAACTTTATTGAAGACAATATAGAAAGGTGAATTCTACATCTACAGTATGGTGAGTAGAACTCCTGCATTTTATGATTTCAATGCTCATTTTAAAATACTTATCAAATGCCTTCATCTACATTGACTTAATTCCGTTGAATAAAACTTGACTTTATGGTAAGTTTCCATGTTACTCACCCTTGGAGTGTAAGAATGTCGTCTGTTCAAAGCCATTATTAAAAGCTAATATGGTTTCACCACCCAGAAGGAACAAAGGATCAAAATGCCAATTTTCCCTACTCTTTCCTCACTTCCTCTTTTCTAAAGAAGAGTGCCGCACAACTGAGTGGGGTTTCAGGGCGGGGTCTTTGTGGTGGATCATAAAACGTCACAGTGAACAACAACTGAGAAATGGTGATCTAATAATAGTTTTCTTCTGGAATGACAAATGGATTTAAACTTGATCCTTGGTGAAAATGAAAATTGTCAATGACTGCATTTATTTGAGTTTGAGTGCCTGATAGTCAGTGGTATGGTGTGAAGAAATCACTGCACCTGTTGGCTCTTTATTTGATACATAATGTTTTAAGGCTTTTTACTAGTTATTGACCACAGTCAATCTTAAAGTAAAATGAATGAGGAGACATTTAAAATAGTTTGGTAATTGGAATGAAATGGTTAATTTTTCTTCCCTGTGTGCGAAATTAAGAAAGTCAGATGTTTTGCTGCAGCATATCGATGTTTAGTTTTGCCATACCATAAAACAAATTCGGTAGAAAGGTTCTTTGCAAAAATGGCAGCAAACGTTAAACAGCTTTGGCTTTAGCACTACTGTCCTGGCCTCGCTAAGCACAATATGGCCAATGCCATCAGACAGCCTTGCTTAACTACGGCAGCATCGTTAAATTACGCTAAATTAAATAGTTTAATTGGATAATTGAAGCTATCAGTTTATTAGCTAACATTAACCGAATAGGCTGATTTACATTAGCTAGTTAGCTGAAGCGAGACACAAAAGTGATTTTAACAAGTTAATGTACATCTAGAGGATTTTCAAATGCAGTGTACATGGCATACATACCGTTTGGTCTTAAACTGCAGCTCTTTTATGTTTTCCTGTAAACACTAATCCTCTGTTGTTGTCAATTTTGGATACCTAGTTTGTTAATCTGTTTGGCTTTTCCGGTTTTTGACAGATCACTTCCGGTAGGCAACTAACCCCTAAGACACGAAGAAGAAAGGTGAACAGTAGCGCCCCTGCAGGCTACGGACATTCGCCATTACAAAATCCTTTTGGCGTGTTTTCTCTTTCGATTATCATTGTAATGTTCTTTTTTTCGGTATCATTTTCTCTGAAAGTGAAACCTGCATATCCCTGGACAATACCTGTTTGCCTGTGTCAAAGCCTTAAATCACTGTCTGTAACAAAATAACTGCCTGGTGCTTTTATCTTTAACATTGGCATAACTGAGAAGAGAGTTAACCAACAAGTCAATTGAACTCCTTTCCTTACTCAAAGCTAAATACAATACATTTATATTCATATGGATATTCATATTTCTGCATCTTAATTTGATCAAGTTATTACTTTTCTTTTATTGGTTATTGGGAAATCTGCAGCGCAGCTTTTTGGTGGTTTGGTGGAAGAAACTCCATTAGAATTGTAAAGTCAATAAATTTCACCACTGTTACCACGTTGTATTCCATCTTTTAAATATTTTGCACAAAAGCAATATTAGAAGAAGCTTTTGTTTTTGATATTCCTTTTTTAATCGATTAAATCTGCCATAAGAAAATGTCTTGCCCTACACTAGCACAAAACATGTATTTCTCTGTGGATAGATGATGTGGCCCCTGGACATCTTTCCGGATGTATGTTGACATGTCATTAGCCAGAGGCCCATCCACAGCCAGCCAATCAGGAGTCGGAGGAGAGGCTGTGCCCGCACCGGCCGGTGTTCAGACACGCAGGGGACAGAGCTCCGGCCGCGGCTCAGCCTCTGCGGTGACAGCTCTGACGCTGACTGGACCGGGTCCCGGCCTCACCATCTCCTGTGCGTTAGCAGCAAGGTATATTTCTGTCTTTAATTCTATTTCGACTTAATGAAAGTTTGAAATAACTCACAGCGATAAAAAACTTCGTCTCTGTATTTGTCTTGTTGGACCCCGGCTACTATGGCCAGAAAACGCCTAAGCTTTCTGGGAGACAAAAATGTGCTTCCGGTTGGGACTTTCAAACTATACAAAATGAGCTATGTGATGTGTTGAGGTGGTTGTATTATGAAGGCGGTGTTTATGTGTTTCCATTTTACGTGATGCCGTGTGTTGGCTAACTTAATTAGCTACTGAACAGTCGGATTTAAGTCGATATCGCTCGCAATACTGTTGCCTAAAAGGATTATATACAAAGTCCGGCATGTTTGACCGATGTCTTTTTACTTTTTAGTTGATTTAAATATTTTGTATTCCGAAAACGATTATATGCGAAGAAAGTTGGACCTAAATAGTTTAGTCACGATGGAGGGTGTGGAATCTGAGTGGCACGTTACGTCATCCATAGTTTCCCTGTCCTGTCTGCGTAAAGTGCCCAGTTCAACAAGTGGCATTTAGAGCCACGTTATGTCCGGGCAATCTGCTAAATTACACTCACGTTTGCTATCAAGATTTTTCTACTAAACAGTACTAGAAATTCCGACAAATAGTATATAATTTGTTTATTTACATCGAAAGCGTCTCAAAGGGTTCTTCTTGAGGAACTATTTTGCAAAATCATGCGTGTGCAGAAAGTTCTGCATTTTCTTCTGCAGTTTCAGACTTGGGATTTTCTGCATAATGCTGGTTGGAGCCCTGTAGCTGAGGCAGTTAGGGCGTGTCTCCATGTCCACCAGAATTACATCCCCCCCCCCCCCCCCCCCCCCCTTTGTAATTCCAAATATTTGTTGAAATCTTATTATGTCTTTGCAAGTTCAAAGGAGCCCAGTTTTCAGTTTGGTTGTTGCTTCAAATCAAATGCAGGGAATTTTGCATCAGCTGGAGACAAAACTGTTTTGGAAAATGAATGAAATGGCTTCAGGTGGCGTTAATGATGCTTTATGTTTTACCAAAAATGATTGACTAATTAGGAGACCTGAAATAATGAGGCTTAAAAAGAAATGTATTTCTAATAGGCCAGACTGATGTTTCTTTTAGCTGTTTTCTACTGCTGGAATTTAGCCTGACATCTGATCAGCTGTTTATACTTGCCTAACCAGTCTTTCCTTGGCCTTCTGGCTACAGTCACTCGGTGCAACTGATTACAAACTTGAACAAAATTGCATCATCACAAGTTCAAAGACTTTTATACTAATTGTAAAGAAAAAAATAAAAGTAAGAGTTTTCATCAAATTGAGTTGGTAAGAAATGCAGTTTATTCAATTGTTTTCTTACTGGTTAGTTTTTTCTCTTCTTTGTTTATTGATTTGTTAACTTGTTTTTTAAGATGGCTGATGTGGAGCTGGTGAGGAAGATGGTGCGGGCCATCTTGCACGCTAACAAAGGTGGAGTGTCTCTGTCACGTCTGCAGTCAGAGTACAAGGAGCTGACTGGGGAGCAGATACCACATAAACAAATGGGACACAGTCAACTGGGTGCTCTGCTAGCTGACATGCCCTCTGTGGTCCGCATAGAGCGCAACCGGTCTGGAGAGGTTTGTGCTCTTTAACCTCAAGTTAATTTATGTATTTTCTCGCTGTATTTCATATTTTTATGTGTTATTCTTATTTATCCATCTAGACACTGGTATCTTCACAATGTTAAAAACTCTGTGACACATTAATAGGATGTGGTTTGCAGACATACTCCAATTGCAATTTATCCTTTCAGGTGGTCTATTTTGCTTCTGGGGGCACTGACACAGCCCATATAGCAAAGGTAGTGGCCCGTCAACGAAGTTCGAAGAAGACAGGCCGGCCCCACCTGGTCAACACCCAGATGAGGGTCAAACCAGCAGTTCCACTTGTTCTCAATGGTGAGACTTGGCCACTCAAACTCCAATCCTTAACTTTACCTTGAATTTACCTCCACTTTTACATTGACTTTGGTTTCAAATCAGATAGTTTGAACAAGATATTTAATCTTCTGCATAATTAGTTTGTATTGATTTGTTAATATCCTTCCCTCCATCCATTATCAATACCGCTTATTCCCTGATGGGGTCGCGGGGGGAACTGGAGCCTATCCCAGTGGTCAACGGGCGAGAGGCAGGGTACACCCTGGACAGTCCGCCAGTCCATCGCAGGGCCATGATTTGTTAATATTACAGACAAAATCAATGTAATGATCACTGTTTTTTATTCAATGCGAGGTATGAAAAGCTTTGTGTTTTTTTTTATTTTTATCACTGATGTGATGTCAGATATATATGATAGATTAGGAAGGATAGATGTGAAATCACATCAGGACTGTTGCTTGTCCCTTTAATATTGAATGGTCTGTAAGGAGCTTAACAGGTCCTAAGGTCCATGCTGGGAGGGCCTGACACAAAATGTAACATTTCTTTAGCCCCAAAATCACATGTTGGATGAAAAATTACAGAACATATTGACAAAGCTTCCCTCCCAGTCTCATAAATGATCAAACACTTGAGTTTGGCAGAAACTTTGAATGTGTGTACCCACAATTTAAGATCCATTATTTTGGCATATCTATCTATAGTACCTTTCATCCTCGGTGGCTTTCCTCTGTCTCTTAGCGTGTTTTTAATGTTATTTTGCATTAATTTCACTCTTTTTCACAAAAACAGTGAATATTTTCCCCCAGCTTTTTAAACACTGCACTAGGGGCCGATGGCTCTAAGGGCAGGCAGGGTCCTGCATTCGGGCTTGGACAATGCCACAGCAGCAAATTCTTTGTGTGGTGCAGCTTGGCAGATTGTGGATACATAGCTGGCCTCCTTTACTGTTATTTTGCTGAGACTTGCTGTATTTTTGGGACCTGATATCACACACTCTTCACCAGAGACACACAGTGCACATGTACGAGATGTCAGCACACAGATAGTCTTCTTCTAGACTCACAAACATCTTTGAGCCTTTAGTCATTGTTTCTGGCTTTATATGCATTATAACCCTCAGTTATGCATATGCACACACGTATATGACCAGAGAGATGCACACAACCTTATTCCTCTTTGCAGCACATTCGATGCTGCGAGACAATGATGCTGCAGAATATTCTCTGAGTCAGAGGAGGTGGGGTTGGCAGCGCAGGGAGGAAAGGAATAGCAGTGAGACAGTCGGTGGAGAAAAAATACAGAGGGACGGTAAGGAGAGGGGAGGTGTACAGATGACGGGGAAGGACAGAGTAGAAGATAGAGTGAGTGGGGTGTTGCAGTGTAAGGCTATAATAGAGCATGTAGCAGCTAAGACTCAGCTGCAAGCGAAGGAGAGCCGATTCACTAATCATCCTCTCTCCCACACTCTCCTCGCTGCCTCGGCTGGCAGTTATTGATATTCAGGCTGAGACTGACCAGAGACTGTGTGTCCATGCTGGTGAGGCGATGTGGCGTCTGCTCTTACTGTGTGTGTCAGTGCTTGCCTTTAATCTTATGCTAATGTCGTCTGAGTTTATCTATCCTGTGTCGAATGTGACTGTTAATGTAATGGTAAGTGTAATGACTTTTGAGGCTTATGGCAGTCGCTCCTTTTGTTACTCAGCAGTTACAGGATTCAATGAGAGCACAGTGGATGTGAAAGCATGAGAAAGTTCTAGAAGAGATGAGACTAGAAAAAACTAGACTGAGAAAAGGCTGGAGAGAAGTTAGTGTCTGTGGGAGGAAGAACTGAAAGGAAAGTGTGGGAGTAGAAATGAGTGAAGGCGTAGGGCTGATTTAATTCAACAGATACATGATGTCATATGAAGTTCCTCTAAAGTATGTAACTTCGGTGAGAGATCTAACCAGTTTGTTTTGAAAGCTGCTTTCTTTTGAGGCTCTACTGAACATAGAATGACTATAATTTACAGGGTGTTATAATCATGCTGAATAAATAACCCTACATGTCAGTGTGTGTTTGTGATGTGGTGTTATTTCTCTCATTTACTCTCTGTCTCTTTCTTTCTTTGCAGCCAAACCTCAAACCTCTCTGAGGCAGCCAAAACACAGAGGACGAGGTGGGGGTAGAGCTGGCCGCGGGGCTGGACATGGAGACTTTAGACAGACGAGAGACATAAGGGATGGCCAGTCAGATGGCAAGAGCGGTGGGCACCCAAACAAGTTGTCCAACCAGAACACACCCAACAGAAAAGGGAACCAAGCTGGAGACAAGTGAGTGTGTGAGGGCCGTGAAAATAAACAAATAGTGTGGTCCGGAATATTGGAATGTTTTTACACAACCTATTTCTTTGCCATTTTAGCTGTTAATCAACATATATTCAAGTTAAAGTTCCATCCATTAAGGTTTTTTTTTTGTTTGTTTGTTGTTGTCACTCTATTTTTATTTTTTTGTAGTTTTTATTTTTCTCAAAATATCCATATTCTAATTCGGTTCTGGTTAACTTCAAACCCTTAAACACAGAAATCATTCATAAAGAAGGGGGTTGTTTGGTGTCATAGCTGTTGTTGTTTTTAAAGAACAACTGCTTGCTGGACTTGAATGAACCCAAACTAATTGGACTGAATCCATTGACTGATTCGCCTGCTTCTGCCCATCGACTGCTCTGCTCATCGATTCATTGTCTAAACAACTGACAGCAGTTCTATGTCTGTGTCACTATGCATGCTGCTTGCCCTCTGCAGCACAATGGGGCCACGGGGTGGGGATCCCCGTCTGCTGGCCGGGGACACAGGCCCCGCTCAGGGGGACATGAGCCCTCTTTAATCCCTCCTCTTTTCTCTGGTAGATTAACTCTTCTAAACCGATACAGAATGAATCAGCACATCTCTCTGTATCCCTTTCAGATCTTCCACTGGACAGGCCAGTGTCATCATCATTTGTTTGTGTGTGTAACCAAAGGACAAAATTGATTTACATTTTAATATACTAGCTTTTATTGAAATAACACAACAGAAAGTGGGTAAAGAAGTTTTTGCAATGTCATTCTAGGACATTCATACTTGGGGAATTCAGTCAGAAGATGTTGGGGAGTAGCAGGGCTACTCAAGAAGACATGAACTTTGTTGTTGGGTTTGCATGAACTTTGTTGTTGGGTTTGGGCTTGTTGGGGTTGAGGGTTTTCTTCCTTAAAGTTTGTTTCTAGTGTGGACACCATTGGCAACACAACCTATAGCAGCACCTTTAAACCTTTCAATGAAAATATGTGTGATACTTTATTCTAGTTTGTTTGTTTTTAAAGGATTGCTCCATACAAAAGCTGTTCAGTTTTATAACAAAGAAACTGTTCTCTGTTTAGTTATATTGTTTGCTTGTTTTCTTTATTGACTGTAGATAACTATGAGATTAAATAAAACATTTGAGATTAAAAAAAATAATCAATGACCGAAATGTAGAAAAGTTGAATAGTTTAAACTAATTTTATATTGATTATGAGGGATGTGCGCTATAATCAGGATATGGAAGACGAGAGATGGTAAAGGGAGGACCAAAAACAAATTCACCAGTATTTTAGCTATAACAAAAACATGTAAATACAAAGGAGTTCGCAACAAAAAAGTCCTGTGAAGTGTCCTGTTCTGTCTTGAACATTTTTCTAGATGTTTCTCTTTTGTTTTCTTGCATTCAGGCCAGACAAGAGGATGACTCTCCCGTCACGGTTCCAAAAGGAGGTGCATGCTCACCTTTCCAGAAACTCCCAACAGACTGGTTGTAAGTAGGACAGGCTTTTTTTTTTTTTTTTTTTTTACATGTATAGCGGGATTTAAAGTACACCTTCTGGAGCATTTAGTTCTGAGTGAGCAGAAATATTGACCTAAGTTACTGCTGATCTTGTTAAAGGGATTCAGAGTTTTCCAGTTCAGTGCTGTAATATCATGAAGTGAAACTGTTTCATTTGGCCTACTTACCTTCAGGGTTTGTTTTGTGTAAAGGAAACGCACAGAAAGCCTTAACTTGGACTAGCATGCATTTAACTTTTAACGCTAAGGATGTGCTTGTTGTTTTCCTGCCAGTTTCTGAGGAGTGCCTTTGGTCTGTTTAGCCCAGTGAAAAGCGTTTGACTGTTATAACCTACATTCATCTGATGAGCACTTACTAAACTTATGTTTTCATTGGGGACTTCCACATTGTTTATGTTTTGATGCCAAATGATAGAAACCTATTCCTGAAATAAAGACACAGCCTGAGCGGACACACTGTTTTAAAAATAGAGGGGAAAGGTAAATGGAGAGATAAAGCTTAAACAAGAAAATTATTCAACTTTGAACATAAACAAAGCTGGGAGAGGGTCATTTATTTTGTTTTAGCCCAACCAAAGTTCAGATCTAAAACCCTCCAAGGTGCTTTAGCTGAATCTGAGAAGATGTCTGAAAAATTAATCTTTAACTATTCAAAGCACTTTGAAAGATTACATGCATTGTTTGTCCTGGACCTTGTTCTAATTTATCTAACTCATCTTTATCTCTGTTTTGAAGAAATGGGGATAATGATGACAGGGATAAAGACAAGGCAACAAAGGCTGTAATGTGTATGTGCAATCTCTACTGTCCTGTTTTGGCTTCCAGCACCTTTAAATCTAAATGAGAGCTTTGGCTCAGGGAAAGGAAAACCTTACAACCCTCAGCAGATCCAGGGTCACATCAGAGAGATCTTGGGAAAGTACAGCAATGGCTTCTGGGTGTCTAAACTGCCACAGATCTACAGAGACCTATACAAACAGGACCTTCCAACTGAGGCGATCAAAGACCTGGAGACCTGGACTCACATCTGCACCGTATGTGCTCATCACATTTAGATTTTTTTCTAGATCCATTTAAGTTTCTGTGAATATTAAGGGTAAAACAGCATTTATTTGACAATACAGAAAACGCAACATGCAACCCATCTGTCTATTTTGCACTTAAACCTGATTTTGAAAATAAATTTAGAGTCCACAGTCCCAGTCAAAGGAAGAAAGGTTTTATGACAGCAAGCCACTAAATCAAAAGGTCAAATCATAGAACAGACAAAGAGTGACAGATGGCAGTGTTGTTTTACTACTACAGGCTAGTCATTTTTGTTTAGCCAGACCAATCGTCTTCGGGTATATTATGCAGTCATGTGAGCATTGATTATCCTCTCAAAATCTTATTAAGTGGGCATACTGAGTTTCTTAAGCTCCCAGACTGTTCTGTTAAAAACAAATTAGTTCTAATCCTGTGAATGTATTGTGTATAAATTAAGCATTTGTTTAAGCATTTGTTTGTTAAAGCCAATAATGGCTAACATAATTCCATTCTGTTTATTTCTCTAGATAGAGAAAACGTGCAGTAGTAACTCATCTGAGCTGCTTCTCTACCCTGCCAAGGAAGAGGCCATGGCGTCTTCTCCTTCACACATCTTTAACCCAAATTCAAACACTATTATTACAACTACTTCGAACACCCCAGTAGACAAACATTTACAATCCCCTGTCCAACAGAGACCTCCTAGCGCTCATCTAAATCGCTCTGGATCTCAATCTCCACCATCATCCTCCTTCTCGCCCAGTCCTCCCTCCTCCCCTGCTACCATTAATGTTGACCTGAAGCAGAAACTGGAGGAGCTGCTGGTGAAGTACTCCAATGGTCTGTGGGCCCATGCTTTGCCAAAGCTCTTCCAGGACACCTACAAAGTCAGTACTGCTTTGACGTTCTAATATCCACACAGCAAGTGCACTCGTTGATAGTTGTATTTTGCTTTTTTGCAAGACCAAACTGCCTGGACATGTCTTGGAGAACCTTGGTCTGCTCTCTGACATCTGCACTATCGACTACCCGATGCCTGACAACCCAAAGAGGGCCATTCTGTACAGGAAAAGCAAAGCAGGAGGTGGGGAGGATGAGAACTGTAACGGAGGGAGCTCCTCGATCAGTGAGGATGATCTGAGGTTGAGGAAGGAGCTGGGGAGAAGGCTCAGTAACCAGGCAGTGCCTTCTCTGCAGATCCCAAAAGAGGAATATCCCTCTGTTCTTGTTGTTGAGGCCACAAACACAAATGGAGTTGTACTAAGGTAGGAGAGAACTGTGCAAGAGGCCGTACTGTTTACAATTTACAGATCATTTCTCTCTAACTTCCTGCTTCTCCTCTGTCAGATACATTGGGGAGGGTTATTCCCAGGCACAGGAGTCCATGGAGGATGAGATGAGGGAGTTCTATGGCTTGGACCAAAGCCGGCCATCTCCCCTGTTGTCTCTTTCCTCGGGCCAACTTGTCGCAGTCCGTGCTGAGGAAGAGGAGGAGATTCTTAGAGCACAGGTCATCGAGGTGATGACCGACAAAGTCAAGGTGGGAAATCCTGATCCATGAGCCGTCAATCATGAGAACTGCTAGAATAGTGGTAGGGTTGAAAGTTAAGCCTTCTGAAATAAGGATACTTAAAAGGAAAAAATAACAATGAACTGATGTGAATGCAATATATTCTTTTCACGTTATTGTTTTAATACCACGACAACATCACTGTTCTAAGTCAAATAATCTTAATGATTACAGTAGTAATGCTTGTGATCTCTGCTTTTGGTTTTGTAGGTATACTATGTGGACCATGGCTTCTCAGAGGTGATCATTAAAACCAAAGTGTTTGAACTACATGAGAAGTTTTTCAAGTTACCTTTTCAGGCAACCAAATGTAAACTGGCAGGTGAGTTATTATTCACTCGTTAGCCAGAATAATCAAATGAAAGTGGCTAGAATTTGAAACCGGTTTCCAGGCCTGGAGCCATTCTGTCAGGAGCCTGCAGTGTTGAAGAAGTTTGAGGCAATGGCGAGTGGAAGGATCCTGTTGGCTGAGATCTTGGAGAGAACGCCGGCACCTCTTGCTGTCCTTTATGACACATCTCAGGATGATGACGTGAACATCAATGCTGCCTGCATGAAAGCTCTGCAGGACAAGACATTAGCGAGCCCATTACAGGTACAGGACAGCTTGTGTGTTCTTGAACATGGAGGCGGATGAGTTCACAGAAAATTAAACCTTTATCTTTCCTCAGGTGAACAGCGCCTATATGAATGTGACTGTCAGCAGTGTTTGCTCTGATGGGACTATTTACTGTCGGCTCCCCTCCAGAGGACTCGCCAAGATGAACGAGATTCTGGAGAATATAGAGACGTACTTCCACTCACAGGTAAACCTGTATCATGCCTTTTGGTGAAAACCAATGTTTTATCGGAAAGCTATCTGAAATTATTTTAGTTTTTTGCTATAGAATCATCATATTCATTGTAGTGTCAAATGTTAAAATATATAGAACCGCAAATATATTATAAATAATATTTAATTAGTTTGGATAACCCGTTCATGTTGAAAACCTTTTGGGATGTAATAATGTGAGGTTGCTTCTCGGGTGGAGCCTGGACAGATTGAGATTAGGCCGGTAATCTGGGGTTAAGACATTGCCGAGGAACTTAATCCGTTTGCAGCGTGGTGAAGCGGATGCTTTACTATGTGCACCTCTGCTGTTTGTTAAAGCATTAACACTTCATGCCAGAGTTTAGATAAGCAGTGTGGAGTCACAAATGCTCTTTTTAATATGTGTTTGCAAATATGGAGTACAAATAGAAAAAAATACTTTTTCTTTTTGGGTAACTCCCTTTGCCAGGTAGTATTTCTGTCATTAAAAAGCAATTTTACTTTGTTTCAGGTGACATCAGAGTTCCTGGTATCCAGACCCTTTTGTGGGAAAGGATGTCTGGCCCGCTATAAAGGCAAATGGTCCCGTGTAGAGGTAGGGTCCTGCAGCTTGAACTTTTATAAAACAAAATCCACCTGACAGAAGAAGACATTTATTTATACGACAGAAGAGGATGGAGGTCCATCTGTGGATTTAGATCTGAAAGTGAGGGATAACATTGTGTATGAGATCCACAGTACTAAATGATTCAAAGTCACAACTCTGTGATTCCATCCATCCATCCATTATCCTCCGCTTATTCGGGGTCGGGTCGCAGGGGCAGCAGCTGAAGCAGGGAAATCCAGACTTCCCTCTCCCCCGCCACTTCCGCCAGCTCCTCCGGGGGGATCCCGAGGCGTTCCCAGGCGAGCCGGGACACATAGTCCCTCCAGCGTGTCCTGGGTCTTCCTCTGGGCCTTCTCCCGGTGGGACAAGCCCGGAACACCTCCCCAGGGAGGCGACCAGGAGGCATCCTAATCAGATGCCCGAGCCACCTCAACTTGCTCCTCTCCACGTGGAGGAGCAGCGGCTCTACTCTGAGCCCCTCCCGGATGGCCGAGCTTCTCACCCTATCTCTAAGGGATAGCCCAGCCACCCTGCGGAGGAAACTCATTTCGGCCGCTTGTATCCGCGATCTCGTTCTTTCGGTCACTACCCAAAGTTCGTGGCCATAGACAAGGGTGGGAACGTAGATCGGCCGATAAATTGAGAGCTGAGCCTTTACAGCGCCGGTACAGCGCCCACATTACTGCAGACGCCGCACCCATCCGCCTATCGATCTCACATTCCCTACCCCCATATGCGAACAAGACCCGGAGATACTTGAACTCCTCCACTTGGGGAAGGACGTCCGCTCCGACCCGGAGAAGGCACTCTACCCTTTTCCGATGAGAGACCATGGTCTCGGACTTGGAGGCACTGATCCTCATCCCAGCCGCTTCGCACTCGGCTGCAAACCGCTCCAGCGAGAGCTGTAGGTCCCGACTTGATGAAGCCAACAGGACCACATCATCTGCAAAAAGCAGAGATGCGATCCTAAGGCCCCCAAGACTGACACCCTCAACACCTCGGCTGCGCCTAGAAATCCTGTCCATAAAAGTTATGAACAGGACCGGAGACATATGGCAACCTTGGCGGAGTCCAACTCCCACCGGAAACGGGTCCGACTTACTAGCGGCAATGCGAACCAAACTCTGAATCCGGTCGTACACGGACCAAACAGCCCGTAACAAAGGGCCAGGTACCACTTACTCCCGGAGCACCCCCCACAGGATACCCCGAGGGACACGGTCGAACGCCTTCTCCAAGTCCACAAAACACATGTGGACTGGTTGAGCGAACTCCCATGCACCCTCCAGGACCCCGCTGAGGGTATAGAGCTGGTCCAGTGTTCCATGGCCAGGACGAAAACCACACTGTTCCTCCTCAATCCAAGGCTCGACTATCCGACGGACCCTCCTTTCCAGAACCGCTGAATAGACCTTCACAGGGAGGCTTAAGAGTGTGATCCCCCTGTAGTTGGAACACACCCTTCGGTCCCCCTTTTTAAATAGGGGGACCACCACCCCAGTCTGCCAATCCAGCGGAACTGCCCCTGATGTCCACGTTGCAGAGTCGCGTTAGCCAACGCCGCCCCACAACATCCAAAGCCTTGAGGAACTCCAGCCGAATCTCATCCACCCCAGGAGCCTTGCCACCGCGGAGCTTTTTGACTACCTCGGTGACTTCAGCCCTGGAGATTAGAGATCCCAACTCCGTATCCCCAGGCTCTGCCCCTCCAATGGAGGACGCGCCAGTGGGATTGAGGAGGTCCTCGAAGTACTCCGCCCACCGACCCACAACGTCACGAGTTGAGGTCAACAGCACACCATCCCCACTGTAAACAGTGTTGGTGGGGCACTGCTTCCCCCCCATGAGACGCCGGATGGTGGACCAGAATCGCCTCGAGGCCGTACGGAACTCTTTTTCCATGGCCTCCCCAAACTCCTCCCACGCCCGGGTTTTTGCCTCGGCGACCACCCGAGCCGCATGTCGCTTGGACTGCCGATACCCACCGGCTGCCTCTGGAGTCCCACAGGCCAAAAGGCCCGATAGGACTCTTTCTTCAGCCTGACGGCATCCCTCACCGCCGGTGTCCACCAGCGGGTTCGAGGGTTGCCGCCACGACAGCCCTGCGACCACAGCTCCGAGAGGCTGCGTCATAGATGGAGGCGCGGAACATGGCCCACTCAGACTCAATGTCCCCCGCCTCCCCCGGAACGTGCTCTAAGCCCTCCCGGAGGTGGGAGTTAAAGCTCCGCCTAACAGGGGACTCCGCCAGGCGCTCCCAGCAGACCCTCACAATACGTTTGGGCCTCCCAGGTCTCACCGGCATCCTGTGGTCAGTGGAAAGCTCCGCCCCCCTCTTGACCCGAGTGTCCAAAACATGCAGCCGCAGATCAGCTGAAACGACAACGAAGTCGATCACTTAGCTGCGGCCCAGAGTGTCCTGGTGCCAAGTGCACATATGGACACTCTTATGTTTGAACATGGTGTTCGTTATGGACAATCCGTGCCGAGCACAGAAGTCCAAAAACAGAACACCACTCGGGTTCAAGCTGGGGGGGCCATTCCTCCCAACCACGCCCCTCCAGGTCTCACTGTCGTTGCCCACGTGAGCGTTGAAGTCCCCCAGCAAAACGAGGGAGTACCCAGAGGGGGCACCCTCCAGTACCCCCTCTAAGGACTCCAAAAAGGGTGGGTACTCTGTACTGCTGTTAGGCGCATAGGCACAAACAGTCAGGACCCGTCCGCCCCACCCGAAGGCGAAGGGATGCTACCCTCTTGCTCACTGGGGTAAACCCCAACGTACAGGCACTGAGATGAGGGGCAATGAGTATGCCCACTCCTGCTCGGCGCCTCTCACCGGGGGCAACTCCTGAGTAGCAGAGCCTCCAGCCCCTCTCGAGAAGGCTGGTTCCAGAGCCAGAGCTGTGTGTCGAGGCGAGACCGACTACGTCCAGCCGGAATCTCTCTGTCTCGCACACCAGCTCAGGCTCCTTCCCCACCAGAGAGGTGACGTTCCACATCCCCAGAGCCAGCTTCTGCAGCCGGGGATCGGTCCGCCAAGGTCCCCGACTCCGGCCGCCGCCCAGGGCACAACGCACCCGACCCCCTTGGCCCGTCCCATGGATGGTGAGCCCATGGGACGGGGGACCCATGTTGCCTTTTCGGGCTTGGCCCGGCCGGGCCCCATGGGTAAAGGCCCGGCCACCAGGCGCTCGCCATCGTGCCCCGCCCCTGGGCCTGGCTCCGGGGGGGGCCCCGGTGGCCCGCGTCCGGGCAAGGGAACGCTGGGTCCCTTTATCGAGATCATCATAGGAGTTCTTCTGGGCTGCGCTTCGTCTGATCCCTTACCTAGGACCTGTTTGCCTTGGGTGACCCTGCCAGCGGCTTGAAGCCCCGGACAACATAGCTCCTAGGATCACTGGGACACTCAAACCCCTCCACCACGATAAGGTGGCAGCCCAGGGAGAGGACTGTTTAAAGCTCAGGCCTCACGGTATCTTAGTGAGTTTGAGGAAATCTGTCGGCTTGGGAAAGGATCGTATGGGAATGTTTTTAAGGTTTTAAACTCACTGATTGTTAGTTGAAATAATATCTGAGTAATAGTGTAATACACAGAGCCAGCTTTGGTCACTGATGTGAGCATACTGGCAATGATACTTGAATAATTGAGAGAATAAATATTTGGTTGTCTTGTTTCTATCTTCAGATCACCAACCTGCATGGCAGCAGAGTGTTGGACATCCTGTTTATCGATATCGGTGTCCAAGCTTCCATAGAGGTGTTTGAGCTGAGAGAGATCCCATCACCATTCCTCCGTGACCTCATGGCTGTCCCACCACAGGTCAGCATCACCGTCTTTTCCAGAGAGAAGCCTGAAATGACATCAGATGTCTTTACAAATCCGTCTAATGATGCATAGTGTTCTTAAACAAACTGACACACAACAACTTGTTATTAGGCTGTGAAGTGCTGTCTAGCAGACCTGGCTGTCAGTGTTGGGTCCTGGACTCCAGAAGCTGTCCAGTGGCTTCGAGAAAAAGTCCTCCACACCACTGACTGTAGCATGAAGGTAAACGGAATTTGTAATTCAGTTTAGTTTACCACTGTATGTGTCACTCTTCTCATAGTTTTTTTTTCTATGATTCAAAATTTTTCCCACTATTTTTCCCTGTTTTGTAACTTCACAATCCCAAGGTTGCCAAGGTAGATGAAACCAAACACTGCATCAGCATCCACTTGTTCACTGACAAGAACTTCCATGATCCGGCCTTCAGCCTAAACCATCAGATGGCCCAGTCCGACCTTTTCAAACAGCAGCCAGACGTGTTCCTTACCAGCCACAGGTTACTGTTGCGTGCTCACTCAATTTTGGCTTATACCTGAAACAGATGCTGATCCCCTGAAGTAAAAAACTTAAGAGGGTCAAAAAGTAAGAATTTCAACTTTCTCATTTCACAGCCCAACCAAGATTTGGACAAATGTCTCCCCTTCCAAGATCTCCAGCACCAGTGACTCCACAAACAGCAGTCCTACATCAGCCTCTGCTCCACCCAAGCCTCATCTCAAAAAGCCTCTGTCAGGACCCAGAGGAGGAGGGGGGAGCACAACCGCCAGCCCACCGGAATCTCCATCATCCCTTTCACACTCTCTCCAGCTGCCACCCCTGCTGGACCTGCCCCCAGTTGGTAATAAGTGAAAATGCATTTCTTTAAAGAAAGACTGTCCTGTTACTATTTATCTTTTCTTTACTCACACTAGCATTGTACTTGAGTGCTTTTCTTCCCAGGGCTCTGGTTGTGTAAGAATTCTAGTCAAGTGAAGCCCATTGTCTTTTATCCTTAGGGAACAACATTGATGTTTACGTGTCACTGGCATGTCATCCTGGACACTTTGTGCTGCAGCCTTGGAGAGACATGTATAAACTGGTGGTGCTGATGGGAGAGATGATACTCTACTACAACAAAACTGAGGAGAAACCACTCAAAATACAGAAGAATCATATGTATGCGGCTAAAGTAGAGAACAAGTAAGTTTGCAGTAATTTCCTTTCATTAAAAATAAATCACTCATTTGTTACCATGTTATGATCCTAAAGTCCATTGATGCTACTCCCTGGAATGCTTTCCTCAACAAAAGCAAATGTCATTTGATTCGATACATTTACTTTGTGTCTTTTTCCTTTCCAGCTGGCATCGTGTGTTAGTGAAGGGAGTCCTGAGCAATGGCTTGGTTTCTGTGTATGAGCTGGACTACGGCAAACATGAGCTGGTCAGCTGCAGCCAGCTCAGACCACTGATCAAGGAGTTCAGACAGCTGCCTTTCCAGGGAATTACTGCCCAGCTGGCTGGTGAGTGGGCAACAGATGACTCAACAAAAAGTAAATATGCACCGGAAATGGAGAGGCTGCATGTGAAAAACCCAGTACACTCCATCATTTAACAGCCTGTATTAACATTGTGCCAAAAAAGTCTTGTTGCCCAGATGTAACTTCACAAAACTAAGCCATATATATCAGTTAGTTGCCTAAACTCAAAGGTTTACAGCATTCAGTCTTGTCCTGGCAGTGACTGGTTGCCAATGGTATGTGTTGTTCATCCGATTTTAAAGTTTGGTTATGGTTATGGTTCCGGTCAGCAGAGTATGGGTGCCCTTATCTCATGTTGTAGTTCACATTGTAAAAGTTCCCTCATGTTTTTTCTGAGGTCTGTCACATTTGAGGAGTTTATCCTCACACAATGCTCAGGTTTTCTCCTTTGATTTGTTTTTGTGTCCTGTTTTATAATACACTAATAACATAGACTACATCTTGTAGTGATGCGAGTTCACTTTAGGCCTTTTCTCATCTGTTCTTCTTGGCCTCCACCTGCAGGAGTCAAACCGAGGCAGTGGTCAGAGGAAGCGTCCATCGTTTTCAGGAACCACGTGGAGAAGAAGCCTCTGGTGGCCCAGCTGGAGGCCGTGCAGGAAGCCATGAACCCATGGGACAGGAAGCTGACCGTCTTCCTGGTGGACACTTCACAGGAAGAAAGAGACATCTGGATGCATGACATCATGGCTGAGTTTGCAGAAGAGCTGAACAACGAGCTGTAGGCAATAAAGGATCACGTCTCCCAGTGATCAGTGAGGACAGTAAGTGGAAGATAGAAAAAATAGAGGAAACCTATCCATCTTTAGCTATCTACTCTTTAGAGGGACTTCATGAAGAAAGGACGTCACCAAACTTACATACTTTAGAGAAGTCACAGTAAGTGCAGATTAAGAGGTGTGATATAGCAGGTAGAGACACAATGGCACAGAGACAAGGTGAGAGGATGTTGTGACGTTATAAGAGTTACTTCAGTGTGACTGTTGAGCAGAATACACTTTTCTAATGTTGTGGTGAAGCTCTTACTTGCTAAAATGCCCTTGCTGTGAAAAGAACTGCAGTGTCAGTCCACCCAGTATCCCGTCGTACCCCGTGGTACGTGACATGCTTTGCTAAAGGCTTTTGTGCAGACTGTAATTCAAAGCAGCATCTTTAAAGTACTGTGTGCGCATCCTGTGTCGATGTGGACCAGAGTTGGAATCCTGGTAAATGTAAGAAACATACTTCCTGAGATGCTCACAAGACTTATACCACATGCATTTGTTTACAAAGTCTGCTTTTGCACGGTATTTACCCATGTGGCAAGGTTTAGCAGAGACATTCCCCAAAGAAGAGCAACTCAAAGTTCTTAAGAGTGAGGGGGGAGAGTGGAGTCAAAACAGAAATGTATTAGTATTTCTCCCTGTCAGTTGTCAAAAATCAAAGACATAGAAAACACAGATGTTGATAGATTTTCAAAAAGTTAACAGTTTGAGTATTGCCAGTCAGAAGTAGTTTTTATCCCCACATCAGCTTCTTCTAGCTGCACTTTGCCGCTCAGAAACCATGATCAATGGTTTAGTCAAAAGATTAAATCGCCGACTTGAAAAACATGAGGATAAGATGTTTTTTTAAATAATTTTTTTTAGTTTTAGTTTTTTTTTAGAGCAAAACTCGTAACATATCAGTTGTGTTGCATCCTGAATCCAGTGCTGTGGGTGCATCATGCATCTCTCTACATGTCAAATGAACTGTTTTGCAGATTGAATTCTTAATCATCACTTTTCCACATCCTCCTGAAAACGAGACATCTGTAAATTCAGTAGATTACTTAAGCTGCATGTTGCAAATCAACCTGAGATGAACATTAGATGTTAAAATGATAACAGTTTAATTTATTGGTATTTTAGGCTTTTCGATAAACGTTGCTTATCAACATCAGATGTTGATCAGATTGATGATTTGATTCTGACACTTTACTACAGTTTGTGGGTGTGCAAATGCATCTCCAGTTATAATGAGAATAGATTTGACAAAGCTCAAAGCTGCATTATTGTTAACAAGTTACATTTATTTATATAAAAATTTGATTCTCTTGATGCCGGTAGACACGTTATTCCCATGTTGTTTAACAATGCTCAAATACAAATAAGAAAAAAAGATGATTTTTGGAATAAAGTCTGTTTGAGAGGTTGACATTGGTCCAATCTGTTCCTTTGTATCTTTTTTTGTTGTTACAGTAACACATACACCCAACTGGTTCTGATTACTTTATTAAAATAGCAAAATACTTTAGTATTATCTAAAGCAAATTTTAAAAAAAATCAACATTCAATTTCAGAAATAGCTTCAGTTACATGGTGTTTATACTTGCATTACAAACACTAGTTTGCACATACTGCTTTTCTAGAATTAGAAGCTATCCACTGTTTTTAAGTGGCTGACACTGGAAACAAAGCACAGCCTGATTAAAGTTCTTTCTGATATCAGGTGAGTGTTGGTTACCCACATTGTCACCATTTCCAGTGGTCAGTGAATTGAGAGCATCATCACAAACTCTGGAAAAAAAAAAGAGGCAGAGGACAATACATTAAGTCCAGTCCATGCCAGGTTATCCAAAGAACAAAAAGAAAAGATGAGTGAGTAAATGAATACATTTTGTCAGCAAATGTCAGACAAAAGCAGGAGAAAAAGTGTGTGCACTGCGCACTAATAGTTGTGACGGTCACCTTCAAAGTCAATGTTGCCATCAGCGTTGATGTCCAGCTCTTTTAGCATCTCCTCCAGTTCTCCCTTCTTCAGCTTCTCTCCCAGCAGAGTCTTAAGTGCCTCCTTCAACTCCTCCTGATTGATGCTTCCATCCCCATCGAGGTCAAACTTTGACAAATAGAAAACATGACTGTACAAATCATCTGATTTTGGGCCAGTACAGTCATCCTCTGATTGTGAGGTAACTGACCTGTACGAAGGCTGACTTGAGCTCCTTGAGTCCCAGCATGTCAACAGTCTCCCCCATCAATCTGGGTCCCATTAGTTCAACAAAGTCCTCAAAGTCCATTAAACCGCCCACTATGGAACAGACCCAATATAAACATCTTGTCATTTTTCATCCGTTTATGTGCATAAATAACTTTTTATCTGTTGAAATCCCATGTGTTCTTTAACATAAACATGCTAGTTGCAAGTGGAAATTACACCCTTTCTGTAAATAAGCCTCCCTGCTTCCCCAAAAAAGCCCAGTCGGCTTGGACTAGTGGCCTCTGCTAAATGAACTCCACTACAATTCAGAATATAAGAATGTATTTTACAGGTTTCACAAAATAAGTTCCAGAATACAGGATGAGTCATCAGCGTGCTCCAGGAAATTATCACCTCAAAAATGCCATTAGGTATATTTAATAAATCCTCTTTTGAGCGAGAGAGTGCCTTATTTTGAATTACTGGATGTGCAACTTCTAAAATGCTCTCATCCCACTTACTTCTCATCTTGATCTGTTGGACTATCTCCAGCAGCTCCATTTCAGTGGGCATGTATCCCATGGTCCTCATGCATTCGGCTACATCCTTGTAGTTCAGGTAGCCATCCTGGTCATAGTCAAACTCTTTGAAGGCCTCTTGCAACTCTGAGGAGAATTGGGGGGCAAAAAGGATGATAGTTTCCAGAGTGGCACAACTTGTTAAATTAAAATCTTCATTCTCATGCTCCAACATATCACAATGAAAATTAATGATAGAGGGCAGAGAATGCTCAGTAAACTCATTTAAAATAATTTGTTGTTTTGTAATTGTTGAACATACAAAACACTTTTTCCTGTAGATACAAAAATAACTTACCATCTAGTTCAGCCTGAGCCAGTTCTCTCTCCTATAAACACAAATAACACATTGCATTACAAAAATATAATTTAACTCTAAAACAACACTTATTTTAAATATGCCTAAATCTGATCATGAGTTTTTAATCAACTCCTCAACTATAAATATTTGCAAAGGAACAAACAAGTGGCCTCGTAGTCTGTTCATTGGGATAAACCTAATGACACGTGGCATTAAACCCTGACCACTGAGTCACTAATACCCACAGCTCCAGAAAAGTCAGGAACAAGCTTACATGCCACCACAATTCCTGATTAACATGAGGAAGAGAGAGCATCCACAGTGTTTTTGTTTCCATAGGAAGGAAAAAAAGGTTATCAACACTATATACAGCTATATTTGAGAAAATAAACCCGTAATAAAACAAAAATCTTCATTGAGTCACGGTTACGTCTGAGTCACTGACAGGCAGGTGAGATGTCAGAACGCGCCCCGCTCAGTTCAGATATGCAGCTAAAACAGTGCAACTTACAGCTCCAAAAACACTGTTGAGCACCGAGTTGTAGACCTTGGTCATGCTCTCTGCATTTTTCTTGGACTTCTTTGATTTCTTTGGTGTTTCAGAAACCGAACCTGACGGAGAATTTGTGGTTGATCCAGCTTTGCTAAAACATTGAAAAATAAGAAGTAAAGCACAGTTGAGGATTTCTTATTATAACAAAACAAAAGAGAAGAATTAGAACGATGGCTTGGCATAATACCACATATCAGTCTGTCTCCTTGATACTACCTCTTTATTTTGCAGGTGTATGTTCCTGGCCATCTATCCTAGTTGGTGATTGATAAGGGATCAATCATCAACTAGGATAGATGGCCACTTTGATCTGGAGAAATGGGGTACATTTCCCTGCAAAACTAAGAGGTATGAAGCGCCAGTGGGGGAAAACTAAGGGTCTGAATGTACCTGTCAGATGTGCCCGAGTCGGCCGAAGTGGTTGAACCTGTCCTCTCACCTGCTTTAGGCATGCTGTGGATAAACACAGGATTCTGGTTAAAATAGATCAACAAACACAGGTCTAAATGCCAATCTATTCACAAAAGGTTCTCGAACTCCAAGCCAGAATTATTCACCGATGTCCCACTCGACTTCAGTCTTATTATTTTAATGGCTTACCTTGCTGAGGCCCCTGTTCTGAAGGGTGCAGAAACAAGAGGATGTCGAGCAACACAGCTCCCCTGGTCTTTCTGGGGTGGTTCTCTGATTGTTTATAGAATGACTTTGAAGTATCCTATCCTTTTTCTGTTCCCTCCTCCTTCTGACCTCCAACCTTCGGAGAGGATTAAGAGGCGATTAACTTGTTAAAAGTGCAGTCAACGATACGTGAGCATGTTAAGCAGCGTCTCTGACCTGACGTTTAAAACAACTAAGTCCTGCTTCCAACGCCATTTGGTGCCTGTCACAATGTATATTACCTTCAAACTAAATCTAACGCAGATTAGACTGAAGGGAAACTGGGCTCATCACAGTGAGAAAACTTGATGACTTTCAAACTGAAAAAAAGGTTTGAAATTGGTTGAAATATTTTAAATTAAAAAAGCTGCAATAAAAACTTTAAAACTGAAAGAAAAAGTTTGAACAAAATGTGGAAACTGGAAAAAAAAAGATTTTTGCCATAAAATTTGTGACAAATGATAATAATTATACATGTATAATAACATTTATATAATGATATAAGTTTGGATCTGAAGGGAGTTCCGAAAAAAAAGAGAACTTTCATAAACCTGGTATGGGACTCCGTTGGGACTAGGCCAATGTCTTGAGAACTGCTTAAAGTGTGAACGGTTTCCTAGCTGAAAGTATGCTGAAATAGTGAGGTTTCAAACAGCTGAAATGTATGAGGGATTTGAGGGTTTTTCCATGTATTTCAATGAGAACAACAAAAATCACAAAAAGCTTCATGTATCTAAAAGTCAACAACACCAAAATGTAAAGCAGAGCTTTCCTGAAAGAGCAGAACATTTTGGTACGTGAATGGCTGGAATTTGGAATTTGTGTGATTGCTGAATCAATATTCTCAGCAGGAAGACGTAAGCAGTGAATGAGTTCCACTAAAATCCTGTGGGACTGGATTTATGGAGCAGCATTGCTCAGCAGTACTTGGTGTTCCCACAGAGGGGAGTCGTGCTCTCAAATGGAATCAGAAGTTTTTTCAACCTCATGTAAACTTGTGTGTTTTCTTCTTTAGCTGGGACACTAAAGGCCAACTTTTTTTTCCTTTTTTTTTGCCTCAAACGTTCCAACCCCAAACATGGTCATGGACATTGTCAACACCAAAAAAACAAAACAAAAAAACAAAACAAAAAATCCAAAAACTTTATTTATAAAAAGGAAATAACACAAGATATTGGAATTACATTTGGCAATGGCTAAACATAGAACTACACCTGATGAGTAAATAATGATACTATAAAGGTAAAAGAAACCGTTCTGTTTTGTGGGATATTTTTAGATTTCTCCTTCCCTGTGATTCAGTCGGGGAAGTTTAATTTGGCTGCATCAAAATGTGTATGTATGTTGACAGGTTCATGTGCGTGGAATGAGATTGAAAGTTCTTTCAGCTTTAATGTGTTAATGATAATGTGCTTTATGTACAAATATTTGCATTTTTGGATACGTTTGGATAATCCATGCCTTACTACTTGCCTCTGTGTTTAGTACTTAAACACCTGTTTGCAATGGGAATGTTGCCAAAAGCAGGAAGTTCCAGGAACAGCCGATGTGCGGTACTCCCTGGAATAAAACCAACAGAAAAACCTTTCATACACCCCCCCCCACAAAGACAAATACAACCCTCCTCCCACACTGGTCAGTGTGCTGCTTTGACATGAAGTGGGAGTAATTCATCAGTCATAACAATGTCATTTCCCTCTCAGGGTGTACAGCTGCATGCTGTAGTCATTCAGATGTACAACCGTCTGCCAACTCCATTTAGTGTTGCCGTTATTTCTCTCCTCTGGGTTTTCTCTCTCATCCTGTTGATGCCCCACTCCTGCGCCTCTCTTTAATCCCTTTATATTTTCAGTCAAAAGTTCTTCTTTACCTTTTTTTTTTCTTCCCCTCCCACCCTTTCCCCCCGACCCTCCCGCCTCTCACACCCAGACCTTCCCCTTCCCGCTGCCTTCAGCTCCGTCTGGACCCCCGCAGCAGCCGCTGCCCAGCCCGCCGTGCTGGCTGGCCGGCAGGTTCTTGTAGACGGCGCGGCTGTAGGGGATGAAGCAGAGGCCCAGCTGGAGGTGCCGGGCCAGGCGGCAGTACGCGGCCAGAGCCAGCACCAGCAGAGGAGTGACCAGCAGGAAGCCCACCACCAGCAGCGCCACGCAGCCCCCATCGGTCAGCAGGTCAGAGCAGTAGGGAGTGGTCCCGTGTGGCCGGACCTGCAGAGTGGGGAGGCATTTCTTTAACTCTGCAATGGTAACATCCAATCACAACACTACTCAGGTTAAATGGAACATGTGGCTTCTGAATTATCTACAGAGTAATGAGAACAGAGACAACCGTTCAAACAAGCGTTTCAGATCATAATCGGTGGAGAAAATTAAGTTGGATCCAATATTTTTCAGCAGTTTCAGACATAATGGTATTAAAGCTGCATTGAAGCAACAGTTATCTCTCTTGGTCCTTAATAAAATAATAATAATAAAATGAGAAGCAGTGCAGGAGGGAGGAGGGAGGAGAAGACAAGGATGGAGACGGTGTGGTAGGTGAAGTGAAGACAGAGACCAGCTGCTGTCTGAACCATAACACACTCTCTCTCTAACACACACACACACACACACACACTTACAGATTTACAGAAACTGAACTAAAACGGACTGCAAACCATCACTTCCATCTCTGCATCCAACAGCTCTGAATGGTACAAGCTGCATGCCGCTGCTGAGCAATACGCACGGAAGAGGGAGAGGAGGTGACGGGATCAGGATGTGAGCGTGGGAGAGACAGCAGGACTGAATCACTCTTATCGCCCCATGCCAGATGAAGTGAGCACTAGTGCAGAGGATAAAAACGCACACCCTGCACAGGATTCTTAGCCATTAAAAAATGAATGTGCATTTCAGTTTTTGAGTTTAAATTTCATTCTTCACTAATAGTGGAGGAATGCACTTCCAATATGTCTATTTGTATAGACTGTGTGGTATACTATTATACTATTTGCAATGTTGGACTTTTAGTGATTTACAGGCATATTTTTGCAGTTCAAATATTTTTTGATAAAGCCAGATCTTTAAGGGGCTTTAAGGGTTGTAGTCCGGCATACATTTTGGGGAAGAATCTGTGGAAGTGTTTAAGGTGTGTGTAATATGAGGAGGAATCTTTGCAAGTAGGAGTTACAGGAGATCAATCTCAAGAATGTACATGTTATTTTCAACTTAGTGAGGGCTCCTGAGTGGCTGTGGCTTTGTTGCTCATGTACTCATAGAGCTCTAATTAAGAACTGACATGATTCCTGTGCATGTGTTTGATGTGTGTGACGCATGAGAAGTATCCTAAATGTGCTTCTTGTGGTGTTTGGATTTTAATAAATATTAATCTGAACTTGCTCTCTGGACTTGTTTTTCACTTTTCTGTCTCCCTTTCCCATTTTTCTCCCTGCCAGAGCCTGGTTAATCCTCCTCTAAGCTGCTGTCACATGATTGTGAGAGACCATGAGAACCGAGTGTTGTCTCCGGTCATTATGGAGGTTGTCGCCCTACAGAATTGCCAATGGTATGTTCTCAATTCTCTGACCTGCACTGACTTTCTGGTCTGGTGTGGGTTGATTCCCTATGTTCTTTTTCTTTTCTTTTAGGGTCTTAATCACAGTTTGCTCTTCTGTTCTTACAGCTTTCACAATCATTGGTGGAACCTTTAAATAATGGTAATAAACTATTTAATAAACTATGTATTCTTTAATAAAAAAAAATGGTCTTTACATTTTACTGTTTGAGTGCTTGGCTTTGTTTCCTCTTCCTGACGATTCATCCGATTATAAAACCTCTCATCAGTGATTAACCCAAACTCCCCCTTAAACTGCAAACACAACACTTTTAGAACCCTCGATTTAAGTTCTGAGATGTGAGCTTTTAATGGATACGGCTATCTCTCTGTGTTCACGTCGCAGCAACAGGGCGGTGGAGCACAGAGTGACACTCTGTAAACTAAACGACGCCTCTAATCCTTCCCTCGGCGCCCTCGCACTGGGATCTCCCCGGTCCTTACTGTAGAGTGACAGAGGAAGCCAAACACCACCATGGCGATGGCTGGCGTCAGGATGGTGCCGAACACCACCCCGGCGAGGCAGGCGTTGATGGCGGCTATCAGCAGGTTCTGCGCGGTCACCAGCACCGAGCAGGCCCAGCAGTCCAGCGAGCCGCGCAGCTCCAGGGGGGCCTCGCTGCCCCCCCCGCCGCTCTCTGCCGCCGAATACGGGGGAGGGATGACCACACGGGAGGGCGTTTCCCTGCCCACGGCCACGGCGGTGGAGGCCAGAGAGTTGGAGTGGTGGAGGTGCTGGTGGTGGTTGGCGTGGTGATGGTGAAGGTGGGGGGGCAGCTCCTCAGACAGGTCCAGGGTCTGATGGTGGGCCCCCTTCTCCAGAGTACCCATCATACTCATGGTGAGCTGGACGGAGGCCGGTCGGAGACAGAGAAAGAGGAGAGTTAGTGGAAATGCCGTGAAACCATCAACACAGTTATTCTGTTTGGAGTCATTCAGGTGTCAGACGCTCAGAAGAACCCTCAAAGGGTTAGTGACCTTTAGTCCATGGAAAAAGGGGATGCTTTATCTTTCAGGAAGCTAGCCTTGTGTGAAGCGACATGAGAGATGATGATTATCAGCCAGCTGATTGGCCAAAGGAAAGGGGCCCGTAATTGCTGTATGGAGTTTGTAAAGTTGAGAGATGAAGGCTGACTTGCATCAAAGTCTGAAAGTGGGTGGTGTTGGCGTATGTGGGCCGTTCTGCTTTAATGTCGTAATATAGAATAGAGCAATTAGTTTCAGATGCATCTAATCTGTCTAACTTTAATCACAGCACACTGCTGACGTAGAAAATCGTTATCAGTCACATCAAATTCATTTTGTTCTCGTAATCACTTGATGGGCATCACAAAAAAAACAACTTTAAAACTCACTGATATTTATGTTTGATCCTAAACATTGTTTTGTCAGTTAAACACCAACTTCTAAGAGATAAACTTAGATACATAGACCAGAACTGTAAGTTATGGCCTCATGAGGAAAAGTCAATTCAATTTTCTGACAACTAGACAGATATTTTTTTATGGTAAGCAGCTCTATCTGGCACAGGATATCCTCAGCTCTCAGAGGTCCTGAGACAGGCAGAGGACAGCAGAGTTGATACATCCTAACCGGTGCAATGTTGTTAACCTCGCTGTCAGTTTATTTTTAGTAGGAGGATATTATGGTTGAATGCAAAGTTTCCTTCTGCAGAGGAGCATCGTGAGAAGGCTGAGGAGAAGGAGAACCTAAATAGCCGTGTATTTATGGTCAGCTGTAACTGCTGTCATCAGGAAATATTTTTAGCTGCTGGCTGGTTTAACGCTGGAGCAAACAGATGTGGAAAAGCCGCGTCACACCGGGCTCTGGACCCGCACAGGTTCACCCCACGCTGAGACTAAATGGATAAAGTTTATGAAATACTTCCTCCACTTCTGTTTTACGCTCACTGGACGTCAGCCTTGACTAACACTTGTGTTTATTTTTCACATCTGTCTCCCATTGTTGTCTCAAGTGCTGTTGTGAGGTGGAAGGTCACAGAGGAAGGACTGGCAGGAAAGTGTGCATGTGCTCGTGCACGTGTGTGAGGTGACTCATTGTGCTGCGTACCGAAAATACATCCAGCCACTCCACCCTTCTTACTCTCTCCCTCTCTACTCGCTTGAACGGCGTTTGTGTGTTAATTAATTCCGATAGTGAGTGGTACGGGTTTTGCCTGGTTTTAAACGCCTGTTCATGGTGTGGAAGCCCTCGCCCCGAGGAGCTGTGAGCTCTGCTGGAGTCCTCACGCTTACGGGAGCTTTTAACCTTTCTGTTTTCCTATCACTTTACTGTCCGGAACAAAAGCAGCTCAAATAAGTCTGTTTCTCTGAATTTAGACAATAGATGGAGCATCATTAGGAAATTGTTGATAGAAACAACTATTTTCATCCGTAATCGCATAACTGAAAATGCCATTGTCATGGAATGGTTTGAATGTTTGAGGGATGCAGCTGCTGTTTAACTCACGCTGTGCTGTGGGGCCCGGTGGACCTCTTGCTGTTCCTTCTCCAGATTTTCTTTTCTTCCTTCTTGTCAGGAACACTTCAGATCAGCTGCTCTTTTTCTGATTCTCTTGTGAAGTTTAGGTCGGTGTTTTTTGCTGCTTCCCTCCTGGAGTCTTATTCATTTAGTGATATATCGGCTTCCCGCAGCCCTCCTCTCCGGCTGTTTCTTCTCTCCAGTATCACGGCTGTTTGCAAAGCTCGTAGGTCCACAGTTTTTTCTGTTTTCCTTCCTACATGCAGCGTCAGTTGAAGTAGGTCCGGTGATGCTCTGCCCTCAGCTGCTGAGAAGAATGAAACTCACAGTTGCTACGGCCTTTGTTTTAAGTATGTCAAACTTCTGTCTGCCCTCCTCTTTTTTTTTTTTTTTTATCCCCCATCTGATTGAGACCACAGTACTGCCTTCACCCTTCTCCTGCTCCCCTGCATCCATCCCACTTTCTCTCCACCCACCAGACTTATCAGCCCCCTCTCCGCCTTTCTCTAGCAACTCCTCTCACCACACGCATTCCACCTCTGCTATCCAGGGCACGCTACACCCCCACTGGCCTCCCCTCACTGGCAGTGGGGGCTGGGTGTTTGTGTGTTGGGGGTCAGCGTGAGGCGGCTCGCTTGATAAGTTGAGGTTCAGGAGAGAAGAAAAAAGGGGGGAAGGGCAGCTGAGATAAACTTCTGCTGTTGCCTTAAAGTTGTGGAGAAGAGGTTCCATGGCCCCAAAAAAAACAGTCAATACAGTCCACACTGTTTTGTTTGGTTCCAGAAAAGTATAAAAGATTCAACATTTTCTGAAGGAATTCTAGATGGAAAAGAATTTCTTTTAAAGCAAGAGGTCAAAGTGTATTCCTCAACAAACCACATGTTTTAAGATAGCCATAGATTTCTTTCACTCGGCTAAAATTATATTGTTATTATTTATATATTCATTCAATGTAGTGTCTGGTATTCAAAATTATGATTCCAGGACAGCGCCGCAGAATGCCGTTTGTGTGTGTGTGTGTGTGTGTGTGTGTGTGTGTGTGTGTGTCCTGGAGGGAGAGTGTCAGAGACAGCAGAGGAGAGGGATCAGAAATCCCAGCCTGATGAATGCCCGGCTTCTAAAAGGTGTTTTTGACTTAGCTGGTGCTGCTGCTAACCTTTATCTCAGTCTGAAGATCAAGAAAGAGAAACAAACAAGAGAAATTATTTCAGATCAAGTCTCATTTTATATCAACAGGAATGGGCAACTACATGGTACAGCCTAGATTATCCATTACTTTTACAAACAATGTATGAAGTCTGAGGGGATGCATTGAGAAGATCTAGGTCCACGTTAACCTGTTACAGTCTCCTCCAAAATGCCTACAACACATGTAAATCACCAACTCAAATTAAGTTAGAATTTGCATGGGATACATGCAAAAACCTGGGCTTTCTGTTGTGGTAACATCCTGCATCTGAGGAGTCAAAGTAGAATGGTTTTCACAACTGTGTCTGATATCTTTTTAATGCCAAATGATGTTTAGTGTCAGCCGAATGTAACTGTGCACTACACCAAGCCATATGCTGTTTTCTTTTTCTTTGTTAGAAGACTTTAGTGGACATTTGTCTGCTGAGGGCCTCTAAAGTTGTTCATCACGTGTTTAAAACTAGTGGTTACAGCAAACATCATGTAGACTTGAAACAGTGATTTTTCAGAGGGATAAATCACTCATTCATTACTACTCACATTAAACATCCAGTGTCAGATGGAGTCACGTGAAGTCATGCAAGAGGTAGCAGTTGATGGGAATTTATATTATGCATGTTATGCATTATCAGATCATCTTGCGTAAAAGAAAATTGCAGGAAAGCAAGAAGAAAAAACTCCCGAGAGAGTGAGGAGGGCAGTATAATGATAAAAGATCAGAGCATGAGCTCAATAATTACTCTTGTCTGATCCTGATTTTCCACCCTTTTTCCTCCGCTTTGAGCTTGAAATACTTATTTACTTCCACCCTCCTTTGGGTCCCAGCACTGTCCACCTTTATCCTGTTAATGTGAAGAAGTTGAAGGACTGCTGAAGACTTTGGGAACACTGAAACTGATCTGTTTTTTTCCCCCTTTTCTTCTTAAAATCAGCAATCTCAGTTCTCATGTGCGGCAAAAAGCAGAATAAACAAACTTCAAAGTTTGGCCTATCATGATTGCAGCGCGGGGTGGTGATGGGACAGCTGCAGTGTTTTGTCTTGGCATCGGGATGGATGTGGAATCTTATCACCACCTGCCTGCTGCAGGGTGGACAGATAAACGGATGGAGGTGGTCTTCCTGTGTGTTTTCAAACAGGATTTCCTTCCATCTGTGCCGTTATGTTCTGCCCCCCTGCTGGCCCTGTGACCTCGAGCTTCACCCGAAAGCACATTGACCAGTCAAAAAATCGTCTCGTATTTGTGCTTTTAGGAAGACGTAAGTGCTACCTTAAGGTGTAGTCTTCTGCTGTGGAGTGGTACTAAGCACACCTACATTTTCAAACGTATCCTGAAACATGAGCATTGTGTGGCACCTGGTGTTCATGAAAAAAATCCTTTACTTTATCAAGACATGCAGAAACAAGGTGGTTTGGGTTTTTTGGGGGGACCGGGATAGAACAGTGTGCAGAACAGTGTGCAGAACAAATGTGCAAAAACACGTGCAGCTGAATTATGAGTGAGGAACCCGAGCTCTGGCAGTTCTCTTACCGCTCCTTGCTTTTTCCTGCTCTGCTGTCGAGGAAGTTTTGCAGCTTGTATAATCTCCTTCCTCAGTTTGGACATGCTGGAGCTAAGGACGAGAACAACAAAGCCGTGCCAAACCTTTGTGGGATTTGACTGGACGTGGGGGTGTAGTGTGGATTTAAGGTGGACCGTGACATGTTTGAGTTGGCTGTGAATTGGCTTCGTTATATAAGTTGGGTAAAAATGGCAGCCAGATGATTGCAAGCCGATAAAGACCTTGAATCAGTTTCAATCAATTGTTTACTAGAGTCCAGCCTCTGGGCAGCTGTTGTGTAACTGACCCTTCTGTTAACCCTCACAGAGGCTACAGGCACTCTGTGATGCACACACAATACTGGGGGACAAAAACTTTTAATGTCTGCAATTTTGATTGGAATATGTCACCAAATTTCATGACCAATTAGTTCATATAAATATGTCCCTTCTTCTCCTTATGAATGCTGTGGAGCCAAATAAGAATGTAGCTTGTTCTTACTTTGTTCTCCAGCATCAAAGAAGTAAATCATCTCATCTATTTACCCAAGTTTCTCCTGTAGTTAAAAAGCAAGACAGAAATGTAAAAATCGACTCTTCTAGATTTATCAAAGCGTTTATTAATAGTCATAGTAATATCACACAAATTCACAAGTGTTTAAGACATGTCTGGCTCAGTTTGGTGTGTGCATGTGTGTGTCTGCAAGTATGTCCATGTAAATTCTCTAAACAGTGCAGTTATAAATAAATGACCACAAAGAGAAGGAAAAGTGTACGGTAATATTGCAACAGGAAAAAATAGAATTCTTATTTTAAGAGGACAGAAAGAAAAAAAGTTGTTCAAAGAGAACATTTAGCACCATCTATCCCATTATCATATTCAACAGATATAAAAATCTCATCTAAAAGCCCCTACATAGTAAAAAAAACACTTTGGAAAAAAGTCTGTTTTTTTTTTTCTTTATGAGCATACAAACAGCATTCCGTTAGTCATCTTCTCTACGTGAGCGGTGCGGCTATCGTCTACATTGAAAGTGATGTTATATTCAAGATAAAGATTTAATTAAATATATATAATGAGGGAAAATGCAGGAGTGGAAAGGCAAGCACCAGGAACACAGCAGCCTCCACTCCCACAAATGTATAAGTCACTGTAAAAGATAAAGGAAAATCAAAGCAAAGCAAAATTGTACAACCCTATATAAAGGGGAAAACAGCTATATCCAATAAATAGAGAAAACATTTTAAATTAATTGTACAATATGAAAAGAGAAAACAAATCCAGGAAAAGCATCTGCATAATGAACAAAACAGAAGTACAACACACACACCAGATGACAATGACTTTTGTTTTTTTTAGAAAAAAGTTCATACAGAAAGGGAAGAAATTAACCAAAAAGACCTGATCGGTGACAATTGAATAGCAATCGCCAGAGAAAATAAAAGTAGAATTAATAAAAAAAACAAGATTTACAACAGTTACAAAGCTTCTGAAAAACAAACCCCCCAAAAAACAACCAACCAGTTGCTAAAACCCGTATCTTTTGAAGCATTCCAAACAACTGTACTTTTAAAAAATTCTTAATGCTTTAGAAAAATCTCTATTATTAGTATTTTCTTTCTCTCTTTTCTAAATACAAGGCCAATGTGGTATATATCTAGGCTGATCTAGTTTTAGAAAAAAAACACAAAAAAAACCGAACAAAAAACAATAAATTATTTTTAAAAAAAGACAGCATCCCACAAACATTTCAAACAGCATGTACACATTTCAGTATTCAAGACAACAAAAACACGCCACTGAAACCATCAACTAGCCTCCGCAGTTTGTTCAGCGGCAGCACGCGCTGCCTCTTTGCTAGGGTTTCTGCTTCAAGCACCATCTGAGAGTAAACTGGCATTTTATTGGCGGCTTGGGTTTTCTTTTTGTAAACAGTAATAATGAGTAAACATATTCAACTGGCTGTTCGGCAAGTCTTAGCAGTAGGAAATATGAATGTGGTAAATAATGAACAAGTTGGAAAACCAAATAGAAAACGGTCTTTTAGTCCTAGCTTGCAGGAGTTTTGGTTATGGCTGAGCAGGCGGGGGGTTGTGTCACCGGGAGGCGGCCTGCTGAGACAACAATTACAGCCATTTAGTGGACGTGCTGCCAGCCTGAGGCAGGGGCTGACGGAGCCTGAGCGGTGAGCGTGCGCTTACCAGGCTGAAGGTGTCGTAGGTGCTCATCAGCTCCTCGGTGCGGTACTGCTCCAGCACCACCACGTTGTTCAGGCTGGGGCTGCGCCGCCGCGCACAGTCCTCACAGTGAACCACATACGTCTTCCTGCTGCTGCTCTCACTGGTCACAAACAGCAGATCGAACACCTCCACCTGTGACAGAGGGAATAGGATGCAACGTTCAAAGCCGATGTAAAAACAACAACAGCCACACATGAAGGCACCCGAAACAGAAATAGTCTGTTCAGCTCTACTAATCATGGTTTTCCTGAAAAAGTATCCACGAAAACTGTGTGTGTGTGTGCCTGGACACTGAAGGAAACTTAGCTCTATTCATGTTTGACTCTTTCATTCTAAATCTTTGAATGAATAATTGTAGTAGCAGCCAGCTGAGAAGGTAAAGCAAGAGTTAGCTTGAAAAGAGTAAAAGACACGACTTTTTGCTGAAATCCAGCTTACGTTCCAAAGCAGTGTGCCGAAGTGCCAGTTTATTTAGTGTTTGGAACAGAACTGGAATAAACTAAATTCAACATAGGAATAAATGAGCTGACTGAAAGCCCATGTTTCTGTACACTTTGTTGTAGTGGAGGGGGGCTCACGGCTACTCACGTCACACTCATTGCAGTAGTATGCAGGCTCATCTTTAACCCGACTCTGATAGGAGATCTTTTTGCCTTCAGCCACCAGCTGGTCCCGAAGGATCTGGATGTGCTTCATGGACTGCAGCAGGCAGTGTCTGGCAACAAAGAAGAGACCAATGCTGACAAATCTGGACTGAAATGCTCACACACAGCACAGTCCAGGGCGTTTTTGTACATTTGGGCCTCCATCAACCCAGCTGCTCATGGAAAGCTGGAAGAAAACTTTAATAGGAGGTTCTTACTTGATCATCTTGTAGGTGTCAGGGTCACTGATTTTCAGAGTGCGGGCCACATTCCAGGACACATGAATCATAGGAACAATGGACTTGACCTTCTTCACTTCATTCCACTCAAATCTCTCCAAGGCTAGTTGATACTGGTACCCTGCAGACACGCATGGCACAAGTTTGAAAAATGAGGCAAAAAACCGCAGTAATACTCAGAGATTTGGTCTCTATGTGAGGCGCTCTTTACCGTTGAGTGGCCCAACATTCCAGGCAATGTTGTTGCACCAGCCAACGGCCTGAACCCAGTGAACGGTGCCGGCGTTGATCCACACCAGGTCTCCAGGCCGCTGGATGAAGCGGTACACTGGGATTTTAGCATTGTACAGGTCTTCCAACACGGGCCACCAGGACCCTGTCAAGTAGTCCACTCCATGCCTGAGCACAAGGGAGGAATGTCCTTAGAATGAATCCGGCCTCATTCACATCTTAAAGCCCTCTGGCTGTTATATACACATACATATATATATATATATATATATATACACACACACACACATATACATATATATATACAGTATATATATATATACATACATACATAACATATCTCTTAATTATCGAAATCTCACACTGACATGATTCAAACATAAACTGTCTCCATCTACTCACTTTTCACAAAAGTCATTGATTGCCCCCCAGTAGTTTTCATGCACAGAGAACCACTCGCAGTCTCCCGGCCCAATGTTGATGTTCACTGAGCAAAAGTTGTTGTTCTCTTGGTGACCTGTGAATTAAAGAAAGCCCGAGTTTTATGTGGGGTGACAGAGGCCTTTGGAACTACAGAAGACTTGGACTTAGACAGTACTTTATTGATCCCTTGGGAAGACTCCCTCAGGAAATTAAGGATGAATGTTACATTCGTGTGCCTCCCGCCCAGCAGTCAGCATCTCTTACCTGGGGTCCGGCTCCCTGGAACCTTCATGTAAAGCTGGACAGTGTTCATGCCTAAGATGGTGTGTCCGACATGGCTCAGCATGTTTCCACTGGACGCTACACGCATGAAGGCTGGAAGCTTCTGCAACTCCTGCAGCTGGGGCTTCCACCTGAGCAGAGGAGGCACATATAAAGGTTCGCTCTTGTCTGCAGCGGCCATCGACGCCTTTAGAACGACATGCTGAAGCTGCTCACCTCTTGGGGTCGGAGAGGTCAATGTTGGTTCCAAATTTGATGATTTTTCCAACTGCCTTTTGCTCACCGCTACAAAATCAACAAAAACATTCCAATATCAGAACAAGTCACAGAAGTTGGAGGACTGAAATGCTTTGCAGTGATCATACATACTTGCAGCTTTCTTTCGAAACGTCCTTGTTGGTTTCAGCACCAGTGAGGGCCTTCTTCTCATCTTCATCCTCCTCCTCGTCACTGCCTTTCTCTTCCTGAGGACACGTGACAGGTTTGTTAGAATGCATTAGCGTGGAGGCACCATTGCACTGAAATGATGGAATACCAATCGTGTGTGTTCTACCTGTAGACTCTCCTGGAAGCTGGAGGCCTGGTACTGGGCATACTTTGCGATGGTGGTGTAGGAGCGGCTGCTTTCACAGGGCCATGTCTGACCGGTGCCGCTGGGGTCCCAGTTCTCATCGGCGGGCTGCTGAACTTGAGTTCTCACCTCCACCGCCTGTTCTGCGTTCGCCTCCACCAGAGATTTGGTAGAAAACAGCCCCAAGTCTGAAAGGGAACATTCATTTATTTTCAATGACGTACAACTGTTATTTCTTTCATCCATAAATGGCGAGGCAGTTAAGAAATTCTCACTAATAACGACAAACTGCGTTTAACATACTCAGCCGCAGAGAGCCGGCCAGTCCTCTGATGACAGTAACGGGGTTCTTGGGGTCCGTACAGAACTGCAGCAGGACTGGTGAGAAGGCGTCCCTCTTGCTCTCCAGCTGTAAACAGAAAAAAGGCATGTTTGTGCACGGCCTCGTTTTCCCGCTGCATGCGTCACACACCACCACAGGAGGGCAGCGGCTGCCTTTCAAACGTGTGGCCTAACCGAACGGACTGGTGTCAGAAATGGGACGTACATAGATGCTGGGCGTGGGAGGGTTGAGCCTTTCTCTGGGCACCTGTTCTTCTGTGGTTATGACGGGTTTCACAGAGAAGGCAGGCAGCAGGTAAGACTCTTTGAATTTCCCTTTCATTCGAGCCCCCCTAGAAAGAAAAGAAGGACATGAATTATGGAATATGTGAAGGTTTACTGTAAATAAGCTACATTAATTCATGGCTATTACAGGCCTCTCTTGATAGTGTCCTAAAGCTTGTCAGTCTACTTACTTGCAGGAGCGGATAATTTCACCCGCACTGTTCTTGATGCTGATTTCCTCCAGTGGAATCCTCTTCTCCTCCACCTCCGAGGCGATGAATGTCTCCCTGTCCCCGCTCTCCACTTTGATCAGACGAATTTTCAGTTCCTTGGGTGGCCCGTCCGACAGCGCTTTTAGTTTCAAGAAGTCCATGGACCCTAATGAGGACCCGGAGTCGTGGCTATTCTTATGCTCAGAGGATCTGTCCTCGGAGCTCGAGGTCCATTCTGCGTGCTCCCCTTCACTGGTGGCGCCAGAGGCATCTCTCCGCTTTTTCTTATCCATCCCATGATGACTTCTGTCCTTCTCTGAGTCCCGCCACTGGAGATCCAGGTCACCCAGGATTCTGCGGTCCTTTCTGTCTTTATGGCTCTTGCCGTCTTTGTGCCGCTTGTGGCTCGAGCTGGAATGGGTGGAGGACAAAGACGAAGAGGAGAGGTCATCTCTCTTGTCTCGGTGCTTCTTCCTCTCTTTCTTGTCGTCGTGCCTCCTGCTGCTATGGCCATGCTTCCTCCGCTTCTCTTTGTGCTCCTTTGCTTTCTTAGGTTTGTGTGCATCCAGGGCTTTACCACGGCTGTCGGACTGATGGAGCTCCTGACGACTAAGCATGACCTCACAGCTCTTTCCCAGCTCTTTCAGAGAAGATTCAGAGATGGTCGTCAGCTCTTGGCCCCCTTTGATTAACTTAATTGGCTTTATGGTTGGAATGTTTTTATCTTTGAATGAGTTGGTTTCATCCGTCTCTCCCTCGTCAGTCCACACATCGCTGTCTTCTGTTTTAATTTTTTTGTCCTCCAGTGATGAGTGAGGGGACGACCTCAGGGAAGGGACAGAGGGGCTCAGTGGTGGATTGGTTGAATCTGAAGTGGGAGAACTGCCGTGATGCTGCCGGCAAATATCAGGGCCCAAAGACAACGAGGATGAATATTTGACTCCAACCAGAGCAGATGGGGGTGGCCTCCCGAAAGGCCCCCCTCGGTAGGCGTACTTCTGGCTCTCCAAGACAGACGCCAGTGACTTGAACATGCTGTTGACCCCCGTCTGATGGAGGTGGGGTCTTTGCGGTGGTGGAGAACAAGATGGGGCCTCGGAGTCCTCGTCCGACTCCTCATCAGCCTCACTTTTGGTCTGCTCAGGCAGGCCGTAAAGCTTGGCCAGGTCACTGTGGCGGTAATTGGTGTTCCCTACCCCCATGTCCATGGACGGCTGGGAGCTCAGAGGAAGTTTTGGAGAGACTTTAAGGATGTCATCCTCCTCCTCATTGAGAGATGAGGTCCGGCTGCAGGGGGAAGCCAGAGAGCCTTGGCGGCTGAGCACGGGGGGGCTGGCATTCAGACCAAAGTCATCTCGACTAGGCTGATGCTTGGTTGCTGGAATGAGGTCTGGGGCACACAGGTAGCTCTGGGTCGGCTCTGTACTTGGGGTGAAGTTGTCAAAAAGACCTGTGGAACAACCCGTCTTCTCGCTGTTATACATTTCCTCCTCTTTTTTGATGGACTCATCCAGCATTGCCATAATGTTAGCCAGCCCGTCAGGGAGCATTGTGGATAAGTCAGAGGCCTCCTCCTCAAACTGAGCACTGTCGGAGTCACTGCTGGCGTGTCCCAAACTGCCGTCTGCTGCCCGCTTGTCGTGGGGGGCCCTGGTGGAGCCGGAGGCCAAAGGTTGTGACGCGAGGGTATCTTTAGAAAAAGCCTGATAGAGTTTGGGGGGTTCTCGAAGTGCCAAAGTGGGGTGCGCGTGTTGGCTGTCTTTGGATTGGCTGGGTGCTGCTTGCATGGCCGGGGGTTTCCTGGGGTATACCGGCTGGTTCATCCCTGAGGTATTGTGTGTTGATGGGTTGTTGAATGTCAATCCGCCACTGCTGCCCCACATCTCTCTCTGCCTCTGCTTTTCTCTGGCGTACTCGGTTTGTGGCGTGAGAGGAGGCGGGCGCAGCCTCTCTACCGGAGTGCTAATGGTGGGCAACTGACTGGCAGAAGCAGGGTGCACACCGCCGCGGCTAAGCCAGGGGAAAGGAGGGGACGTCTGAGAGCTGGAGGATGGTGGAGCACTAAAGGGCGCAGGAACAGAGGAGAGGGGTGGCGGAGGGGGGGCCGCAGAGCCGTTTCCGGAGAACAGCCTTTCCAGATTTTCAATTGCGGTCTGTTCTTTTCCTTTTTCGCTGTGCAGTTTGTCATCTCTCATTCGCTCCATCCTCTTTTCCACCTCTTTCCTCTCAAACTCGATGAGTTTCTTCTTCTCCTCCTCCTCCCTCTCCAGTTCTCTCCTCTTCCTCTCCTTCCTCTCTGCTTCCTTTCTCTTTCTTTCCTCCTCTTGCCTCTCCCACTCTAGTCTCTTCCTCTCCTGCTCTTTTTCCTCCGATTCAATTTTTTTCCTCTCTTCCTCCTGTCTCTCCCATTCTCGCTTTTTTCTCTCCTTCTCCAATCTCTCCATTTCTTTTCTCTTCTTCTCCTGTTCATGCCTTTCCCATTCTCTTTGTTTCCTCTCCTGCTCTTGCCTTTCCATTTCTTTTCTTTTCCTTGCTTCATCTTTTTTCTCCTGCTCTCTCCTCATTTCCAGCTCTCTCTTCTCTCTTTGCTCTTGTTGTATTTTTCTCTCTTGCTCTTCTCTGTCCCTCTTTCTCTTCTCCTCAGCTTGCATGTGTCCCTCCAGCTCTGCATCAAGCTTGTCAAGAGCTTCTTCAATGGACTGAGGAGCAGAGGTTGGAGCTTGTGGCCGAGTGTGAGGTTTACAATACATCGGTGTTGAGGCAGTCGCTGGCTGATGACCCAGTCTGGAGGAGTGGGCCTGAACAGATGTTTGTGGAGCAGAGCTGACCGAAGAAAGGGAAGCCGAGCAGTATGTAGGAGAGCTGGAAATGGGATTTGAGACTCTGCTTGTAATTACACTATCCCCTGTCCTCTGATGCCCTGAGGAGAACACAGATGATGATGGAAATGGAGGACGCGGTTGCTCCATGTCAGCCTGAGGATAGTATGACATCTTGCCCTTCATGGGCTGGGACTTTATGGATCCCTGGTGTTGAGGTCTGTGAAGCTCCGCTTGTTGCAACCGGCTGACAGGGGGGGCTTGTTCTCTCTGACAACCTGTCCTAAGCAGAGCATCCATCTGAGGTTTGGGGGTAGAGACAGCGCTGGTGGAGTTCTGGGACACATGCTCCATTACCCTTTGCCAATCGTTGTTACTTTTGCTGTTGTTCGTGGAGTAGCCAGCAGAGGGGGATGTGGTCACCTTGGAGACACCAGCAATGGGAGCACCATTTGAATTGTTGCTGTTACTGTAGCGGCCAGCAGTGCAAAACGATTGAGATATGGGAGGGTTGGATGTAATGACAGGTGTTCGAGTGGAATTGGAGGGCGGAGGAGGGCTGACGTGGTGATGGTGCTTGGAGGGTCCTGAGAGCCGACTGTCTATGACCTGATTGTGGCTGGGCTGGCTCTGAGGTAGCAGACCGGGAGGTCTGTAGATGCCAGAGTTCTAAAAACACAAAATGTTCACTTATGAGATGCAACGGAAAAAAAAAAGCTGTTTTTACAGTTCCCTAAACCACTTTATATCTACTTTGTGATACTCAAATGCTACGGAATACACAAATATATAAACAAGGATGTGCTGCATAGACGAACTGGACTCACCAGGGAGTGAGCACCAGGCCTGCTCTGGTGTCTCCAGGCCTCGTGGGAACCACTCTGCTGTTGCTGAGGTATTGATGTGCTGCTGGTAGGGGGATGATGACGACCCTGGTGCCCCAGCCCTGGATGAGGCTTGAAGTGGCTGTAAGGCACACTGCTGCTGCTGTTGTTCATGTTGCTGGTTGCAGAAGCGTTTGCTGGTGAAGTCTGGGCTTTTACACGACCGTCTCCCCTGGTTGGCGTTGGACCTGCGTGAGAGGCAGCCAGGTTGCCACCCTGGCCCCGACTAAGAGCACCCCTCTGGTTGTGAAGAGCACGAGGCTCTGTGTCCTGGCAGGGTGGAGCATACTCCACTTTGGAGCTGGGACTTGGGTAAGAAGAGTGAGGGGAGTGATGGTTCATAGCCAGATGCTGCAACACATCTCTCTGTAGCTGAGGGGCACATCTGGGTTTGTTGCCTTCGGGAGAAGAGGTCGGTGATTGAGAGTGATTAGAAGGACTGGGGGAAGCAGAGGATGACTTTGGGGTGTAGCTACCCATCCCATGTTTGCTGTTATCCTGTGAAACCACACAAAAAAGAAAACAAGAACATAATTGCTATATCGTTATACAAACAGTAATAATGTTATTACCCTATTTTCAAAATGATATATAGAATGCCAGTTAGGGTTAGGTTTAGGATTTACCCACTGATTGCATTCAATATATGAACCAATTACCTTTATATATTTGTTATTATGAACTAAATAATGGCATATTTTTCCACTCTTCACACCTGAAACTCTTGCGACTGCAGGGTTTTCCGGTTGGAGGTCTGGGGCTGCCAGGGAACGCCGTTGTCCTTGTGAATGGGGTTCCAGAAATTGGGTCTTGGGGGAAGGTGGTGAACTGATGAATGCTGCAGGGGCTGCACAGCCTGGCCAGTACCAGAGAAACACTGCTGCACGGGGTGGGATACCTGCACAGGTAGCAGAACAGCGCTCAGTTTAATAGTCAAAGATCCAACGTTTGACAAAAACAGACAAGCAGTGAAGCACAGAAGATTTTTATTTTTAAGCCTAAGCTGAAATAATATTGGGGTGTGTGTTATACCTGATCTGAACTCTTTTTCCTCTTGCTGGGGCTTGGGCAGTCCTCAGCGGCAGGCCGGGGGGGCATGTGCAGTGACGGCGGAGGCGTGTGCTGAATCACAGAGTGCTCTCCCAGTGGAGGGCCTGGTCTTTTCAACTGACCTCCAAGCATCTTCCCCGGGTAAGTCCTCTGCTGTGGATAGGGAAATGCAGTAATCTGGGTTGAAATACTTACAGAGACGGCACAGAGAGCAGCTTACACCGAAGTGTGTCACTGGTCCAACTGTTGCACAAATGACAGTCTGAACAGGGATTTTCATTTTCCTTTATGGATGATGAAACTATCACAGCCAATTAGAGAGGCTCCTACCTGGTGCACCTGAGCCCACATTTCATCCCCCAGCAATGGCGTTCCCCGGGGATCGTGCAGCTCCTGAGGACCCCCAAACTAACGTAGACGGTGAAAATAAACAATATCCGTGAGCCGTTTCAAAAGGCAAAGAAACTGGACTGAAATCATCCATAGCTTCTCTCCTCACCTTCAGCAGGGAGTTTGGTCTGCCAGGAAGAAGATGTGGGTTAGGGGGAGGTCCACTGCTGCTGGCATAGCCTCCATTATGGAGACGCAGGGAGTGCTCATTGGGCAAAGACAAAACTGGATGTCCTTGAGTGGGAAGATGAGATTCGTACAGGTGGCTGAGCTGCTCCCATGCTCTGTGAGGAGGGGGGGGGTGAAGATGGTGAGGTCTCTGCTGCTCCCTCTGCATTCCTGGTAACATTGCCTGTGGGAGCTCAAGTCTTTCACTCCCTCGCATTGGCCTGCACATACAAACACAAAGGTTAAACATTACAAAGCATTGAAAATACACAAGTACGGTACATCCTTTAAAGTTAGTTCAAAATTCCTCTATGCTAATGATCATTTTGGCTGCACTTACCCATTACTTAAATATTTACTGTGAGGGTTTAATCCACCCATAGGTCCAGGAGGTAGATGGGAAAGTAGCTGGTGTTGGTTTATTGCAGGTGAACACCTGATTAGGAACAGAGAAACCATGCAGTGTAAAGTTGGGGACAGTTTTATCATAGTTCTAACTCCAACTTTAGAAAAAGAAACCCGAGCTTTCACATCAGGGTTGCTAGGCACGGGTAATTCCTGATAGATTACGGTTAACAAAGAAGTGTGAATGATTGTGTACGCGTTGTCATGGCTACAGACCTGGCAGGTGGCTGCCAGGCGCGGCTGCTCACGGGAGGCCATGGGCCCCGGTTGAGTCCGTCCAGAGGGAAGGAATCCCGTGTGCCTCGCCCACCAAACTGCTCCACTGTGTGATGCATCCAGCCTGAGAGTTTATAACGCAGTCACATGATTAACACACCAACATCAAAAACACTAAGACCTGACGTGCAAACATGGATCCTGATATAATACCTGGTCTTAAAAGATAACCACTATCTATCAAACACAAAATCTAAATTGGGTAGTAATAAAACGTTCTAAAATGACCACACGTTTGCAAGCAGCAGGTCTAAAAATGGGTAGAAGTAGAAGTTCATACTTACCGGACTAGCTTTATCGGTGAAGCCCTCCACTGCAGCACAGAGAGGGCCTCACTCCAACACTAAGAGGATCTTCTTCGTGCACCAAGAACCTAAAAACCAGCTGACTACAGCAGAAGAGAAAAAAGAGTTTCAATAACTAGAACTGGAAAGTCCGCTGGTACAAATGAGCTTCTATCAAACAGAGTTGCTAGAGTTAGTGGTGTAAGTAGAATATACAGCAGGACAGTAACCTCAAACAACCAAATGAATGCTAATGTTTAGTTTATGTCAGTAATGTATACTTAATTTAGTTTCATACTGTGAGACATTATCTCTTTAATGTTGGCCCCACTGCATATTTCAGCCTCTAGGAGGCAACAGTAAGTTAAATGATACAGAACAGGATCATATCTGAGGCTCAGATGGCTCAGTGGGAGGCTCACCTATGAGGACAGACCTGGTGTTACTATAATCCTCACTGTGAGCCTCCTGCTACCATGAGACCCATGAGACAGAGGGAAAGAAAGAGTGAGAGGCTTTGGTCCACTGCCAAGAGTGTGCAGAGCTGGAAGCAATCCAAGCTGCACGGCCGTGTCAGGCTGGTGGTGATTTTAGTGCACGTGAGCAAAAACTGCTCTTTTAAAAAGACGACTATGTGTGTGTGTGTGTGTGTGTGTGCGCGCGTGCTGCACCGCTCTGCAGGGCGTGTGCGCTCAGCAGATACACTGAGGTTTAATCTCATTACAGCAGGCGTGATGGAGAGGAAGAGGGGGTAGCAGCGACAGACGGTCTGAACAGGATGGAAGGATAGATTAAAGAGAAGAGATGGAGAGGAAGTAAGGACTGGATGGACGCATCGAGATGGAGTGAAGAGTGGGAGTGATGCCATGAAAACAAACAGGCATACTGAGAAGGCACAAAGGAAAATGGCTGATAGGAAAACATTAAAAGCTGAGCGATAACTTCTTTCTGTTACCCGGACACATACTCAAGGACAGATTTTTTTTTTAGAACCCCAATGACACCAACCCATTGACAAGCGGGAAAAAAAGGAGCTTAACTCTATTCTTGATTTCCAAACTGACACAATTCCAGTTCCATGTTTACCAATATCAACAGATCACGACCCATCACGTGCAGCCAAAAAGCACAAGAACACTCACTGAGAATTGGACAGTTGGAGGCCAACATGCACATAAAGAGGTTATGATTCACTTCTCCTGCTTGGCAGCATGCAGTTCTCTTCCATGAGTCTTCCAAAATTAGATCTGGACATACGCAGAACTTCCTCCCACCAGTCCCTCCTCTTCCGCTCTTTCCTCCCACCATCTCCGATTCTTTCTATTTAAAGCCCCGTAGTGCATATTTCAATTGCCATACACTTTGTGCCTGTGAGGAGAGTTTTGTGTGTTCTGACAACAAAATATATGTACTGCCCTCTTTATCTATTCCCCTCCACCTCACAGGGATCCACCAGGCACTGCTGCTATGTGAAGATAGGCTGGTGTCAACTGCCAAGACTGCACACAACATGCTTCAGAAGAAAAGGATAGAAACACACCCTGGCTGAGCGTACCTCTTAGAGTAGCACCGAGTTATTGATTCACAGTTGTGTCAAGTCTTAGCTGCAGCTGCCAATCATCTCCCTGGGGTCTCGTCAGTCCTGGAAAACAAAGAGAGCCTTTGTTGTCAAGCTGTCAAAATAACAATCAGTCACGGTTAACGATACTCAGAGTTAGTGGCTCAAACTCTCTGAGCGTATAATTCATTCTCAGCTAAAGGTGGTCTTTTCTTACAGCTTGGCCTGAGTGCTACTTATCCTGCTGCCTCACCTCCCCAACTGGAGCCTACAAATCACCACTACGAGCACCACTATCACCACTCCTGGTGGCAGAGCCATGGGGAGAAACCCCAGAGTGGCTCAGAGGGAGAGGGGTACACCAGTGGGGAAGCTTGAACACAAGGAGTCAGGTGGGCTCTTGTTCACACTGACACACACACACAAACAGGACTGATAGGAGGAGCCCTGAACACTAAACTGACCATGTCACGGTGGGAATAATAATAATACAATAAATCAAACAGGGTGAAAGAGATTTCTATAGTAAAAAATAAATCAAGACATCAAGAAGAATCAAGTGAGAGCCTAAAACCAGAAAGTGCAAACCAGGTCACAGTGGTGAGGCTATAATCACCACTTTTATTGAAGGTGTGTGTTTATGTCTGCTGTGACTCGCCTGTCCTCTTTTCCAGCTGCTGTCCTGCCATCGCACTGCTCATAGCTGCACAGAGTTAAGATATTCTGCCCGGTGTAATCAGAGACAGACGCAGAGATGGCCGTGCTGCTTTCCAGGTCAGGTTCTATCAGTCGATGCCACTGTGATCACACGCCGTGCACCGCGGCGTTTGGCAGAGTAGCTTTGTGCAACGCAGGGTTTCGGCTTAGCAGCAAACTATTTCGGGGAACCCCTGATGACTCAGCGCCGTGGAATAGGGTTTACCCGAAAGCGCCGGCCTTAAACTCCACCCTTCTGGGACACCGCTCGCAGTCAGGTGACTGTGGGCGTGCTTTACATCACTGCTGATGTGACAACAGCGGGAATTTCTCAAACCATGTGACGTCATTTCTGTTCCTTTTTGCCGCACGCTGCACGGGTCTGTTGTGCGAGCGTGTTTAGATACACAAACAGGATGTGATGAGCTCTGCGGGGGTTTCATGGCCGAGAAGAATCAGTTACTTGAAGAGAAATGATAGAAAATATTTTCCATTTGATCCATCCATTTTTTAGCTCTACATGAAAAAAAGTGAGCAACTCTGTGAAAGGCAGGATACCTGAATGCTCCGCAGTGAGAACCGGGCAACAGCTTTGACTGTAACATCACAGCAGACACATCTAGTCGAAGCGTATACAACAAGGAATTTAGGATAAATGGGCGGGGGGGAATTGGGGACACGTGCTTTGCTCTACTACCCTCAAGTGATGATGCAGTTGGGGATGATGATGCATTTCAATTAAAAATCCCCAAAGAGTTTTCAAGTCAAAATTTACCCCAAATTATGCCCCACATAAGAGCTGTTCCTGTCAACTCCTCTATTGTTCTAAGTTCCAAACTGCCCCAGCGAAAGCAGCTATGAGCTGGAAAAGTAAGAAGGGGGGAGACAAAATGCTGTGTCAGCTCGTCTCTACTTTCCAAATGAGACCTTGTTTGACATTCACAGCCACAAAACATTACCAAAAAACAACAACTCACAAACTAAAGTCTGGTTATTACATAATCAGTTCCAGATTCCTACAGAACATGAACTGCCCAGTCCCAGCAAGCCTGCATATACGGGCATTTGTTGGAACGTATGCTCACAAACGTCAGCACATGCCTTTCCCAGCCGTTGATGCAGGCCATCTTCATCATGCCTGATGTGCAGGCCAGCACGAACAGGACAGCTGGGGATAAGATACACAAACACTGTCCCCCTTCACCAACAAAAGTCATGATTAAGAGAGAGTGACTAGTGCCAACAAAAGAGGTTTGTTACAAGGAAGTCTCCAAGAGAGCAATATGATCACATCGGGAAATGTCAAGAAATCTCAAGTAAGGGTTTCCAAACGGAGTTTTTTTTGTTTTGTTTTTTAAGTTCCAAAATGTCTATGTATTGTGGGTGATAATTCGAATATTTCTAAACACCTGCAACGCATTGAGGCCACCTCTGAAACACTGGTGCAGCACAGTGCAGGTGGAGCAACATCCAAGCCTTCATGTATGAACTCTGCGACTCTGCAACTGCGACCACCAACAAAAACAGACGTCTCATTTCGCACAGAGGCACGGTTGGTCTCCCACTAACACACCTGGGTTAGTGCGCCACGTCCCCCTCCCACTCCCACTCTCACACATACACACACACACACCCATACCAGCGGCGGGTGACGTTACAGAAAAGGGAAACTGAGCTCAGGGTGGGGTGGGGTGGGGGGTGCACAGGAAGCTGTCGTCACAACCACAGGAAGCAGCAGGCCTCCCTGAGGGCTGCGCGTGTGCTGTCTGTTTAACAGAGAAAGCCAGACACTGGGGAACTTTCAGAGCTCACATTTCCCGTTGAAAACACAAGTATTTGTCTGTAAATACACCTTGTTTTGTGTGGAAGGCAGATGTTGTCAGCTCATGACTCACACAAGTACTTTCATGAAAAAAAAAGCCACTGATGGTGATCCCTGCGCTCTCTCCCCTGGCTTCTGGTAAAAGTGGGTGACAGAATGAGTGTACAAGTTTGTGCTGCCCGAGCTTCACTTTCACAGAAAGTACTCAGAGGAAGGACAAGTTTGGTTTTCTTTGCAGACTCAACAATGTCAGTGTCTGAAAAAACAGGCTGACTCAGAACAGATTCTAGAGAAAGCAAAGCACATCAATCCTGATAAATCGACAATCTGAGAGTATGTGGGCGACTTATTGACGACTAACTGCTCGATCAGTCTCAGTCTCAATTTCTACACTTAAAGGATTTAAAAAGCCCCAGACCATTTTCTTTCTGTTCCTCTTATTTTTTTGTTTGTGGTAGCAAATCTCAGGACAAAACGTTCCCCCTATTCACAGAAAAGAAGAAAACGAATCCCAATATCACAAATGAAAAATTCCCCTCCCTCTTACTGCTCTTTCCCCCTCCAGGTGCTCACTGTCCACATCCACAGATTATCCGAGAAATGCGCTGAACATGACTAAACCGCTTCCCTGGTAACAGTTGCCATGGGAACTAGCCGTCTCTTTACCAACAGCTTTTAAACTAAGGCCCAGGCGGACTTCAGGAGGGATTCATCATTGGTTTATGGGGACGCGTTTACTACCACACAGGGCAGGCCGGCCTCACACACCAACCCTTGCTCTTCCTTCCTGGACTGGCATTATGCCTGATCCGCAGGCTGGGGGAGCCAATAACAGGAATGTGTGTGTGTATGAGATAATGACAGCGTGTGTGCAGATGGTCAGTTCAGTGCCGGTTTTATTGCGGGTGTTGTTACGCGCAGTTTTGATAAAATAGCATTTTCAGTCCTCAGAGCAGCTGTGACGCAGGCAGATGCTCTGTTATGGCTGCAGCGGGTGCTTTCAGTGCTTTCCAAAGCCTGTTTACAGATTCCTCAAATCTCTCTTATGATTGTGTGGGCAGTTTGTTCTGGAATGCGTGGCCAAATCAGGTGAAAGGAGTCACAGGAGGTGAAGGTGGGTGAGGTGAGGAACGAAACCCATTCTGTTCAAAGTGGGAGTGCTGGAAGCTCGGGCAACTGGGAGGACGAGTCATGCAGCACAAACGTGTGCACTCACACCCACTTTCACTGTGGCATCATCAGTGGCAAAGAGTCAGAAACGTCAGACTTCTGAAATAAGAGGGAAAACTTTCCCCTCACTCTCTTGGCTGAACAAGTTTTCATATAAACGCCTACAATGCCTCTTGGCCGGTGTTGAATTAGTTAAGAACTACTTTTTTAGCCTCTTAACTGTGTTGTGGTGTCACATAAAGCACTGCCTCCTGTGCCATGCTGAGGCTGGATTTCCCCCAAAATACATTGTGAAACACAACATACAGCGATTTTTGTTTATGGATCACGATTTTCTGACCTTACAGCAGAACCCAGAAGAACCGTGGATTCATTGCTCTCAGTACGACAGCGGACACATGTCCTGGACTAACTTCTAATGTCCTGGGACAACTTTTTCTCCTTCCTTATAGATATCTTTTCAGTTTCAAAGACATGGATTCACAACTGGCTGCCTCACAAGGCATTGAGGAATTCCACACCTACTTAACTGAGTCTTTGCTTCTATGTGGGGTCAAACCAAGCAAAAAGCCTCCACATTGAGATCTTAAAAAGCTTACGGTGCTGCCACAAGAGGCACACAACTGCCCAGCTGTGATCAGTGCCCTTAAAATACTATCACTAAAGTGATGTCAAATTCCTCAACTGCGTTTAATGCAAACTAGTATCCAACACACAGATGGACCCTCTGTGCGTTTTAATGGCTGACCTTTTGGAGTGTGTCGAGATTGCCTCCCTCGCCCGTTTTCACCCTTTAGCAGAAAAGGCTGTGCCGGCCTGTGACAAATGTTAAACCACAACGTAAAGTGCTGTCACTTCCCGAAGCCATGTCACTTTGAAACAGACTCTGGGATTCATTTGTTGTTGGTTTTTTTTGTGACAGGAAGCAGAAGTGGAGGGGAGACGGAACCCCTGTCACACAAACACACACTTGGGTCCTGGCCATAAACTGTTAAAAAAGCAGGCCTACTGACCCACTTCTCATGCTAATCAAACAAGACTCAGAGTTAGACCAGAGTGACAAACTCATTCAAAGCTAGGACAGGACAGAAAGGAGAGAAAGGCTGGGTGAATCTGGCTGATTACACAAGTTTGGGGAGCATTTCACAATAGTCAGGCGTCATCTCCTCTGGTTACGGCGCCTGTGCCTTTAATAGTCCTCCATCGTCATGGTTCGTAGTAAAAGGGGCGGCGTTTGTTCATTCACACACTTCCACACACACGCTGCTATTGAGATCACGGGACAAACGGGCGGGGGTGGAGCCGAAGCGGCACACAGCCGACTGGTGTCTGGTGCCATTTAAAACCATTTTAAAACTTTTACAGCCACAGACATCAAAAGGAGAAACAAAAAACGCGCCGTTACTTTCGATCTGAGTGATCGGAAGCGGAGCTTCAAATGGGGCTCTTCTTTGTTTTGTTCGGACTCCATGCCAGCACACTCTGCTGTTTCCGTCTGACCTGAGCCTATTTATGGCAGCCAATTAAATCCCCCCCTAATAAAAACAACCTGGCTACGACCTGCTCACTGCGCTTCCTTTGGGCCCATCGGAGCCGCACCTGGAAGCCCCACCCTTCTACACACTGCTGACCACTGCCTGGGACTCAGACACAAACTCTGACACAAGTAGGAGTCACTTTGGACCAGCGTTTACGTGGCAATTGGACAACAAATCGGGCTGACCAAGAGAGAAAGAGGCGGTCAAGCGTTTAGCGCGCAGTGTCCCCCTGAAATCCGGAGCCCAGCACCCAAACACCGGCCATAGTAGCCCACCGGCCCTGCCCCCCAAACAGAGGTGATGCAAATGACTTCCTTTCAGGCCGGCTCTTTGTGAGCGGGGGGATTGACTGAGGGCTGATGGGGGAGGCAGCTATCCATTCACTTTATAAGGCTGCCGACCTCAGTGATTCTTCCCACCCCCACTCCCGGCCCACCAGAAACACACACACACACATAAACAATGACGTGAAGTCTTCTTACACAGGCATTTATTTTATCCTCGTATGATCCTGACCTCTTTCCGCCCCTCGGCCAGGGGATGATAGAGAAATCAGAAGGCAAAAGCTGCCAAACGACGACCCTGTGCTCCAAAGCAGAGGGCATGGATCGTCCACCCCGGGGACACGGGTCAGCAGTGGGCTACTTCCCACTCTGCTCCGGCATTCGGAGCTGGATTCCTCTCAAACAGCTGTAACAGAACCGGCTCCTTCAGTATTTTTTTTTGGGGGGGGCATTTTCCCACAAAGTAGTGGAATGAATCCTTCTTTCAAACCAAGACGAGACTAGAGAAATGACTCAGATGCACGTGCATTGCATGATTAAACAAATCCGGTAAAGATGATCAAGCCGTAGATTTAAGAACAACACTTCGCCGAAGTGGGACATCTGAGCGTGGGATCAAAGAGTGGCTTTTGGTTAGGAAGAAACCAAATCAAATTCCCCCACCTCATCGATCGCCCCCCGCTGGGCTCTGGCCCATTCCGATAATCCCGGTGGCTGCTTTCAGCATCTCTCCTCTAACAACTCAAGCGGCGGCTTCGCCTTCGCTGTGAGGGGGAACTTTTCTCTGTCAGCGCTCCGACCACCACCACAGCAAACTCAGACGGGCTTTAAAAAGTTCCATTCAAGGAGTCTATACTCACCGTTTAAGTTATGGGCTAAAATAGTTCCACCAGCAGAAAAAAAAGGCGACTTAGAGAACTTCCCGTTTGAGATAGATATCCGAGGGCTGCCAGTGAGCCGTCCCGTTTACGGGCTTTGCATTCCCAAGTTAGGAGTTGTGAGTGCGGACAGACCGAGCCGTGCCGTAAATCCCTGTCGCTCTCTGCTCGCTTCCTCTCCGAACTCTGAAAGCGGAGCTCCGGGGCCAGCTAAAAGCCTGTCGGAGCAGCGTGACAAGAGCCGTGGGTCGTTCTTCTGCCTCTTCTTTCTGTGTGTGTGTGCTGGGCTCCTCTGCTCTGCTCTCTTTACGGAGGCAGCGCTGGCGTAAAAAGCCGGCGCGCGCACGTGACGTCACCGGAATTCCCAAACTGGCACCGAGTCCCGACTCGCGGTACGGGAGCTGCTCCTGACGCTTCCGAACCGGAGCTGGGTTTTTTCTGTGTCTCTTTCTCTCTATGCCAGAGTCGTGACCGCCGGCTGGACTCAAAGCCCTGCCAAGCACTCATTTCCGAGCCTCTATTTTTGGACGAGGAAGAGCATTACCTCCTGACTTCATATTGCCACAGGAAGACAGACAGTAACGGTGTTATGGGTCCGCTATAAATAGCTCTGAGCATGGGCAGCACAGACAGACGGATGCAAATGAAATACTATAAAACAACAAAGACAGACATGGAGTCCCACTTCCTTTCCTCGCCTGGGTACTGGGTTCACATACAAATAGGTATAGGAAGTTGTCCAGTGTGGGGGAAGTCAAGGCAAATCTATTCCTAATCCAGAAGCCACTCAAATCATGATTGAAGTGTGATTGATTTTACAGCATGTCTGACCAAACCTGCAGTTTTCTTTTTTCAAATCTATGTTCCACATTATGATCAGGCTTGATAGAAGTGCTGACAAAGCAGGTCTGCACATGAGAACCTCTGAGTTGCTGTCAATGTCAACAGAAGTCTATTGGATCTTTTGTAAACTGTAATCATTATTGTTCATTCGATTTTCCCCAGCACCGCTTCAGTCAAAAGCTTTGAAATCAATTTTAGTTGATAATATGTTTATATGGCTAACAGGATCTTTAAATTATTCTCCATTAACTACAGAGTCAGGGGGATCTTTGTTCACACTGACTGAATAAAACTGAATTTAAACTGTTGAGAAATCGGGGCTGAAAAACCACAGGATGTATATACACATGGATATGAAACTGGACCTGTAAGTGACCAAACTGATTTGGCACCATTTCTGTCAGACGAACACGTTTACATGGTTTAACACTGTATCTTTGTTTGGACTAACACAATAATTAGTCTATTTTTTGCATGTGAACACATCATTGAGGTCCTGCCTTGAAATGCCCTTTTAGGTTACTGAGAGAAAAGCTCACATAAGGTAAGTCCCTGCAGAAAACAGGATGTGACTGCAGCGTGTACATTTGGTTTCCACTCTGCTCCGTCTGTATTAGACAGCCGGATTTGGTCAGTGATGGATGGGTAATGTCTATGTAATATTATTACAATGCAGTGCTCTTGGCATGGCCTATATATAAAACTGATTTATGAGGCCAATACATGTCTTTGCCCTGGTCAGTGGGTGACAAACGTGACTGTCTGGCCAAGAGGATGAGATATATCTGACATTTACTCCAAAACAGCGAGCTAACATCCTGTGTGAGGTAAACAAACCTCAAACAGAGATGGGTCTCTAAGGCAGGAAACATTTGTTCAATTCTTTTTCTTGCCAGAACAACCGTGGTGTACTCTGTAATAATGCCAAAGTGACACACTGCTATGACCAACAGAATGTGTCACACAACCAAAATGCACATGTGTAGAGGTTATATTTAGAAAGCCCTGCCTCAGCAGGAGAACAGGAGGCAAAATTAGGCACCGCAGGCAGGAGTGTGTCATAGATGATGGTGAGGCAATAACTCCGGGACACACACACGGCTTATTTACATTCTGAACAGCTCTAAAAGAACATTAACAATAAAATGCAAATGTTGTCAAAGCTCAGCACTAATCTATGATGCCATTAGTCTGGAGCAGTCCGTTCTCATCACATGGTACTTTTGGTAGGCTTTCAGATGAATTAAGCATTATCAGGGCAGAAAGCAGAGACAAGGATCACGTGTGTGTGTGTGAGACACATTCAACTCCATGATGAAGTGAGTGCAAGGCATGTGCTAAATGTGCCACCAGAGTGGATACATTGTCTAGCAACACTGAAAGTGCTTGTTGGTGTTGGTGTTGGGGGGGGTATGGATGTTGTCACGTTATGTTGAGAAGTGAGCTGTACAATGGTTTGTATTCTACCGATACTGGATATCAATGTATTTAAAGCATGGGCGCCTATGCTGCCTATGGTTTGGTGAATTTAGGCTCTGACCCACAGGTGGCAGATAAGCCAAAATGCGGTATGAAATGTAAAATTAAGGCATTAAAGTACCAGATGTCTTCATAAACTATTTCAGCTGCATCAGCGCTCAAAGTATGAATATTACAAGTCAACAGCTGAAATATTGGATCACTTCATCTGGAAGCCATTAAACTCTGAACTGCTCCTTGATTCAGTAAAGAGAAGTAAAATGAAGTAAAGCATTCTGTACAGCCGTCCTATCTACTGCTCATGATTCACATTCCCTCATTTGATCCAGTCCTGCAGTGGTCTTAGCACTTTTTATGCAGATGTCTTTCAGGTTCTTTTACAAATGTGTACGAGGAACTTGATTGTCCCGCTCAGAACTCGTCCAGACACCATGTAGTGTTCTCTCACATACACATTCCTGTGTATGAGATTATATCTTCTATTATGAGTGCAACTTAGTCCAGTTTTATGTGTGTAACAGAGTGTGGTGAGGGGCTATTAGGTCTCCAAAGTGAACAGGAAGAGATGTGTTGAGTGATGTGGGCATGGGTGGGACCTGAGTGTACCACACACACAGCCCATGCACTCACACAAGCATCCCCCAGTGGTTTTTGTATTAAATGAACCAGGATTCATATAAAAAAAGTCTCTGGGAATTAAATATATACATTTGAGCCGAGCACCCATCCTTCCCCTCAAATAATGAGGGACAGAGGCATTGCAGCCTGTTTCAGGGGACCCAAATGTGAACTTATGTGTGGCAGGAGGAGCGACAGAGGCAAAAAGTGAAACACTGTGTGTTTAAGTTCTTACGGCTTTGTGCATGGCTAAACAATCTTTTACTTGTGTGTGTGTGTGTGTGTGTGTGTGGAGGACATGCAGGCATGTGTGGTGGGGACTGTGTGTGTAATTAAAGAGATCAGAGACCAGGACAGCTCAGTTCTCACACTCCAAATATACAGTATGGATCAGCTCTCCCATGGTGGCGAGCCCCACACATTCCTGCCATACCAGCCCCACGCACACACATTCAAAAAATAAACAGAATATAACACAGATGTGGTCCAGATAGAACGGTACGACAGAAAATGTGTATGTGAGCTGGACTGTGTGTTTGTGTGTCTGCGTGTGCAGACGTAGGAGACTGTGTCCCTGGTACAGATGGTACTTCTCAGCCTCTGATATGTAGGCTTGTGTGTGTGGGACTGCGTGTGTGCTTACATGTGGCATAACGTGAGTCAGACTCTGGGTGCACTGAGAGACCGACAGACACGATAATAATCACCTCCACTCTCACACTCGCACACACTCCCACCATGTGGAGACAGAGCTACACAGTCAGACTGGCTCAGCACACCCCCATGTAGCAGCCTGAACGGAGCTCTGCAGCTCGGATAATTAAGACCCTTATTCAAAGACAGGCGGGCTGAAGGGGAGCCCAGGCTTTCTCTGTAGCTCCCCAAATAAGCAGCTAATCCTGACTGCAGAGCTATGAAAAGCTAAAGCCTCCAGTTCAGTTTGATAAACCCTGGATCACAAAGTTATTCACAGTCGAGAAGAAAAAAAGACCTTAAGGAGGAATACATCTCCAGCCGACTCTCCGATCGGTTCAATTTCCCTTTCTAACAGCAAACATATCCATGTCCCTGCTTGGTAAGTACATTGTTTTGGTGTAACATGCTTCCACTTCAACACCGTAAACATTCAGCATTTTTTGTGTTGAATTAAAATGAGCCGACAGCAGCCCTGAGGTGAAAAGCTGACCCAGGCACAGTCCAACAAAAACCAGCAGGGTTTCCTATGTTAGCTTGCTTTAGCAACAGCAGTTACACTGGAAGTTTCTGAGGCATGCATCATAATTCAGTTGTCTTCATAGACTGTTAAAGATTCATTTTATAAATAACAAATGACTTGTGTTGTCAGACCAATTAAAAAATGCCCAAATGTACGTTGGCATGTTGGATTTTGAGCTTCAATTTGAGAAGTTGTTCTTTAACTGGAGCAATTGGATGAAAGTTCGGGGTTTTATTTGAAGAATTTGAATAAACAATTGGCAAACAGTTCAACTAATCCTGTTTGATGACAGACCAACTCATATTCACCTCATACATGAAATGTATGCGTAAGGGTTTTATCGGCAGAAAATGTGTCAGAAGTGTGAACTGCTGTATTGCTAAAATACTATTTGCAAGAGAATGAACAAGCACATCATTGACCTTTTTCACTAATATACAGCTTTGAAGTATGAAAACTTGAAAGTGGGATATCTGACTCACAGACCTTCAAAGCATATGTCCTATAACAATTGAGTAGTTCAAAAAGATAAAGAGTTGGTTTGGTGTGAATAAGATTGTAGAGATCGTGATCCACACACACCCATGATTTCACAACCCACCACTTTAAGTAATAAATGTCTGCGTTTGTGAGAAATGTGCACCATTTCCCTCCTACTCATCTCTTACTCATTCTCTTCTTACACATCTCCCTGTGATGCTATGCATGGCATACCTAGAAAATGATACTTTACAACTTCACAGCTGTTCCACAGGAAAAATGTTTCACAGGTTTTGGGTGTCTAACTATAGTAACTACTTAAAAAGTTAAGAAGAACAAGACAAACCCACAACCAGGACATTGTACCATAGCCCCCCCCATTTTCCAACATGTGATGTCACTTTACAAATGTCTCCAGTCTTCCCCCTCTGTATCCCTCCCTAAGTTTAACTTCAGATGAACCGCCAAGGTAAGGTTGAACTACAGAGTTTAACTTAAAAAAACAATTTATATTAATGTCAAATCTCATCACTTATATAGTTCACATAACCCCTTCATTTCAACATGAATTCTTGGTGTTATGAATTCTTGTGCGTTATTGGGTGCATTGCCTTTCATGACATAGCATTGCTTGGAGCAGTCCAGGGATTTGCTCCAAGCAGGCTAAATGTCCTGCTTGAATAAAAGTCTAAGTGACTGACAATGATGCAGCACCTAGCTGTAAAGCATCAATATCTTTAAGCTCCAGACAGTAGCATTACTTTTCCACTATGTTTGTGCAGTGGCCACCTTTGTGGAATAGAAAAGGGATGATGGAGAAAGCAGACAAAAAGAACATTCACAAACTGAACCTTACCAGGAGATTGTTGTAAGGTAGCTATCCCCCCTCTTTTAGGAGCTGTGGGCCACCATGACACCTCCTACCTCCTGAAACCAAAACAGGACAAACCAGAGTCAGTCAGGAGGCGTAAAAAACAACAGGGGTCAAACAGATCTCCAGCATTTCATGATCAACAGTCAGATTAAAAAGAGGAAAACAAGTACATAGTAATCCAGGATTTCCTGATAAACTGGAGTGTTAAACTCAGCATTGTTGAAGCTGCTGACTCTTAGAGGACTGGCTGCCTGACCTCCTGCTGCTAACTTTGCCGTTGTGGCTCTTCCTTATGCATTTGTGACGCTGGCCGGCTCGCTGTGGTTATGACGCTGTCCGTTTCGTGTCATGTGGTGCAGCTGGTGAAACCACAGTGTGTGTGTCCTGCACAGTAGAGCTTGGACCTGTGTCTAGGCCATCTGTGTGTGTTCCCTGTGAGCCGCTTGTTTAGTGAGTCACAGTGTCAGCACGGGGACACGTGACCTGGAACAGGTGGTGTTTTAGTGGTCTCCCCACCCCCCCACCCCCACCACACAGAGCCTACAGAGCCCCTGTAGTGTGTTCAAATGCTGAAGCAGGAGCATTGAAACAGGCATACAGACACATACAGGGAATATGCCCTTTTGAGGAATGGTTGTGGTTGACATGCTGCTGCTTAAATGTCACCACAGCTCTCATCCTACTTCTCTGAACACTCACCTGCGGATACAAACTGCACAAAAAACACTGCTGATCTCTGTCTGTTTAAGAAGATGTACACAAACCTAAAGTGAGCGATCTCCCAGAGCCATCCATTTATTTCTGCTGCTGAACAAGTTAGTGCAGCCCACGGGCCTTTCTTTTTTTATTTCTACGTGTCCTGTCTCTCTTCCAGCCCTAACTTATATTATATACCTGCAGGGTGTAAGATAGTGTGGTCTAGGGTCTTCAAAGTGAGCGAAACAAACTGCATAAATCACCAGGTTCCAGCATTTTCTGAAGAAATTTATTTTATTTTCCTCCTCTGACATCCATCTGCCCTCTCTGTCAGCCTCCACAAACACTGTTTTTTTTAAAGCCAATTGGAAACACAGCTGCACATAAGTGGGCCAAGCCACAATCAAACAGGTAAAAACGAAACAAAGACAAAGTCTAAACAGAAACAAGAATAATATTAGTCTAATTTACAAACTCAACCTAATGAAATAATGTACAAAATAAATCCTGCCAAACAAGATAACTCAAAAGTTACTTTAAAGAAAAACAAACAAAGCAATACTAGAAAAACCCTCTAATTGGTAGATCCCAGCAAGGTAATCAGTGACATCATTCAGCCATTCAACAGGAGAGACTGGGCCGGCCACTCCCACACTCCTGACCTGCTGCAAAGCTACAAGGGAGAATGGTAAGTAAAAAGAAACACAAATACCAAGAATATACAAGTTCAACCGATAATTCAAAAGTGGTAGCTTTAAACTAAACATATAAATAGATGGAAACTGCAACACAATATCAACACCAACAAACCCGGGATAGTAAATGAAGCAAGGTTGCACTAATGTTTAAATCTAAGCATTATAACCCATTACAAAATTAAATGTATCAAAATAATAATAAGGGACAAATGGTGAACATACACTGAACCACTTTGTCACACAGGGCCGCACAACTAAACATGCCCACACACGTTGAACTTCATACGTTTCCCTACTGAATGCACACACAAGCAATACAGCGTGCAGAGCAGTGCACAGGGTGCATCAGTTGTGTCAATACAAGGCAGAAATAGCTGGCTCAGGCTAGGTGTTTAAGGCCTCAAACCTTTGAACCGGAGGTCAAAGTTCACAGTCCCTGAAGGGTCACAGATGTTTGCGTGTGTTATGTGCGTGTGTGTGTGTGTGTGTGTTGGTGCGTGTAAAAGAATTTAAGAGCTTTCTGAGTGTGGACACCTTGAAAAAAAGTAATAAATCAGGACAGAGAAAGAAAGAATGCGTGTATTTGAGATTTGAAGGGGAAAACTTATTTAATGACAACGAAATGCCACACGCTTTGACATTATCTTCTCGACTTTGAATGATATCAAGAGTGTGGGGAGAGACAGATGGGGGAGGGTTTTGAAAATGGCAGGGTTAAAGAGCAAGGAAGTTTACTGAGGTATCAAATTAAATCTAAAAAAAAGGAAGGCATCCTTTTTAAATTTCAGATGTATTTGCATAGAGAGATTAGGAGATGAATATTAGATAAAACAGTGCATTTCAGCTTTACTGAAAAGTGCAGTGAGAGAAAGATAAAGAAAGTGGTATTTAACTTCTCTCTGTAAAGGTTAACCGGTGGGTGTATCTCTCTTTGACATTAACCAGAACAGAGAGGAAGGTAGAAGGGTGGAGCAACAAAGTGGCTGTTCTGCGGAGATGAACAGCCACAAATACATACACTATATTGCCAAAAGTATTTGCTCACCCATCCAAATTATCGGAATCAGGTGTTCCAATCACTTCCATGGCCACAGGTGTATAAATTCAAGCACCTAGGCATGCAGACTGTTTTTACAAACATTTGTGAAAGAATGGGTCGCTCTCAGGAGCTCAGTGAATTCCAGCGTGGAACTGTGATAGGATGCCACCTGTGCAACAAATCCAGTCGTGAAATTTCCTCGCTCCTAAATATTCCACAGTCAACTGTCAGCTGTATTATAAGAAAATGGAAGTGTTTGGGAACGACAGCAACTCAGCCACGAAGTGGTAGGCCACGTAAACTGACGGAGCGGGGTCAGCGGATGCTGACGCGCATAGTGCGAAGAGGTCGCCAACTTTCTGCAGAGTCAATCACTACAGACCTCCAAACTTCATGTGGCCTTCAGATTAGCTCAAGAACAGTGCGCAGAGAGCTTCATGGAATGGGTTTCCATGGTCGAGCAGCTGCATCCAAGCCATACATCACCAAGTGCAATGCAAAGCGTCGGATGCGGTGGTGTAAAGCACGCCGCCACTGGACTCTAGAGCAGTGGAGACGCGTTCTCTGGAGTGACGAATCGCGCTTCTCCATCTGGCAATCTGATGGACGGGTCTGGGTTTGGCGGTTGCCAGGAGAACGGTACTTGTCTGACTGCATTGTGCCAAGTGTAAAGTTTGGTGGAGGGGGGATTATGGTGTGGGGTTGTTTTTCAGGAGCTGGGCTTGGCCCCTTAGTTCCAGTGAAAGGAACTCTGAATGCTTCAGCATACCAAGACATTTTGGACAATTCCATGCTCCCAACTTTGTGGGAACAGTTTGGAGCTGGCCCCTTCCTCTTCCAACATGACTGTGCACCAGTGCACAAAGCAAGGTCCATAAAGACATGGATGACAGAGTCTGGTGTGGATGAACTTGACTGGCCTGCACAGAGTCCTGACCTCAACCCGATAGAACACCTTTGGGATGAATTAGAGCGGAGACTGAGAGCCAGGCCTTCTCGTCCAACATCAGTGTGCGACCTCACAAATGCGCTTCTGGAAGAATGGTCAAAAATTCCCATAAACACACTCCTAAACCTTGTGGACAGCCTTCCCAGAAGAGTTGAAGCTGTTCTAGCTGCAAAGGGTGGACCGACGTCATATTGAACCCTATGGATTAGGAACGGGATGTCACTTAAGCTCATATGTGAGTCAAGGCAGGTGAGCAAATACTTTTGGCAATATAGTGTATGTGGAGATGAGGAGCATAGACACGGTGGGAGAAGCTGGACTTCAGAAACAGTCATAAGACAGTCTGAAGGAGATGAGAAGTTTGAGAACAGAATATGTGTCTGTCCCCAATAATTAGAAACGGTAAAATGGCCCCTGGGGCCGGTGTACACTGTGACAACAACAACCCGTGCTGCCCATTAGGACGGCTGTTTCTACTCTTTAGTGACGTACTAAAATGCACAGGACATATTCAAACACATGCAGCAATGGCCCCTACTGAGCAACACGTCCAAGACATGTGCAGCTGACTGATTCAGTTCGTAGTCCCATCAAATGTTTGTTTTCACGCAGAAAAATGGGTTTCTGAAAAAAGAAAAGATTTAGATAGATTTAGGTTTTAGCGCCTTTTATCTTCACAAACACCAGAGTTTTCTTTTCGTCTTGCATCCTATCATGACATTGAAGATGATAAAACCAAATATGACGTTCAGCTTCCACACACGCATCTCTCAACATGTGGGGGCCTGCATGGCGTGAGGACTGGCTGAGCTTGGGCCGCCCCAGCCCTGAGTCACAGGTGATTCAGTAAGTCTCTTCATGTTAGGGCAACGAGCTTCATACCTGCACACAAACATATCACAGGGCTGCAGCAGGAGTAGTAGAAAATGACAGGGTGTCTGTCTGTGAATGGCTCCCTTTGCCACGTCCGTTTGTCTGCTGTGCCCATTTCTGGGAGCTTAGAGGCGGCTCGGTTAAATCACCAGCCGCAGGCAGGTCTGAGTGTTAATGGCATTAGTACATCAAGCTGCAATCATGAGAGGGGGCGCCTTATTTCAACAACTTCAACCTCGCAGAATGCACCTGTACCAAATTCCAAATGTTCACATGATCTGTAAGTATGGTTCATGTTTACAGATCACGTGAACTACGGGGTGGCATGTTTAACCAATCAGTTGGCAGCTTTGTTCAGATCTGTGATACCTAAAGCAACATGGCTCAAACAGAGCAGCCCGTCCCCAGTAAATCCTGGTGGACTGGCTTTAAACTTGGTGGTGTGCATTTTTGAGTACATGCATGAGACAGACAGACAGACAGTCTGCTTGCTTTCTGTCTCATTTGACTGTAAACATGCGTGTGTTTGTGAGGCCGGCGCTGGCAGAGCTACAGACAGCGAGGAGGAGGAGGAGGAGTGTAAGGTTGACTGTGGTTGGGGATGTTTGGTTCGGTGAACTTCTATCGCATGGCTTCAGCAAAAGGTCATGGTCAAAACCCAGCCAGGCTCGTAAACCATCGCACCCACTCCCACGCGCGTGCATGCTAGTGCAAGAAATGCCCGGATAGATGACGTGCGTGACAGACAGACTTCCTCTCTTCGGGGATAAGCAGGAAAATGACACCCACGCAGAGAGCAGGGTGACAGACAGAAGCATCGCTGGAGCTGCACAACACATGCGCACAGCAGGAGACTGAAATCCAGCGGAATCGAGTCCACAATGAGACGGAGAGACGGAGAGAAGCAGCGAGGGCTGGAATGAGCAGTTGGTTATAAATCGTGTCTAGACAGACGCTAATGAAAGCAGTCCGACAGTGGTGGCTGCCAGAGTCAAGGGCTGCGAGCAGCATGATTCTACGCGTGTGTCATGGAGAAAAAGAGTTTGAGAGTTGTTTGAGCAAGAGTGAATAAATTGGGGCTTAATGAATAAACCCTTTTAACGCTGCTCCGTTCTTCCCCTCGCTGCTGCGTCTCTCTCTCTCTCTCTCTCTCTCTGCTCCCCAGCTGCGGAGCCCACACAGCTGCAGACGCATTCAGACACGCAGCAGTTGACACTGGTACAGTTCTGTGACGCAGTCCTCCAAAATAAACTGTGTTTTTTGTCGTCAGACTCTGAAACTAGAAACCCTCAGACCAAAGAACGTGTAATGCACAAAAGAGAGTAAATAATTATAAACCACCGCACAGGGTTAGGGTAAGGTTATTTAGGAAGAAGCCAGTCACGTCTACTCTGTCCGAACAGAAAACTCTTATTTCAGTTTAGGAGGGCCTCCTTAAAGCCTGTACGTTAACACTTCTGGTTTGTTCTGGTCACCGGATGCTGTCACGTGAATATTAACCTGTTTAGCTTTTAGTCATTGAGGTCCAATTTGAAGTACATATGCTGACACTGCTGGTTGTGTGAAAGCAAAAGCATGACACTGTTGGGTGCACGTTGCTGGCGTGCCTGAACTCATTTAGCACAAACAGTCAGGGTGCCTCAGGCCACACTTCTCAAACAAAAATAAGCACTTGAGAAAAAGAAGAAAAGAAAGTGGAGGCTTAGTGACAATGGTTCAGTGAAAGAACAGTCATCACATGGCTAAAAAAGAACTCTGCTGTGATTCCTGGAGATGAAATAGGGGTGACTGCTGATTTATGATGTGAAAGTCTACTGGCCCTGTGAAGGGTGACTGGAATTTAACAAGGACTGAGGGTAGTCCTGCAACACCTGCACTGCCTGTGGGTGTTGATGCTTTGCATGAACTCAGTGCTGATTGGCTGAACAATGACTTCAACCAGATAAAGGACAGCAACAGCAGAATAAGTCAGAGTGATTTGAAAGTGTGGCAATGAAAAAAGTCAAAGTCTTTTTAATCACAGAATTTAACTTCACTGTGCTTTCGTTGGTCGTCCCGCTCTGCGCTGGTGCAGCTTGGACCTTTAGACTTGTGTGTAGCACCGTTTTAACACTGCCCCCGAACAGACAGCCGCCAAGAGTCAGATGCGTGACAGCATTACATCAACACACAATAACCTAAAGAGATAATAACCAATCTCCTCAGTATGTCTGCATGCTCGTTTTGGTACAAATAAGCTGAGCTGCAGGAAAAGCTCAAAGATGACAATGTATGTGGATTTCTGTCATTTGCCTCCTAACAGCTGGCACACTTTATCAGGCTTTATGATGCCATAAATGACACATTAATGACCTGTCTGCGTCTTCCAACTGCTCTAACTTATGTCAATTCACACAGTCGCTTGTGGCTCATTTCTGTTGTCGTCTGCTTCTTGTTTCTGTTATTAAGGTGTTGTGGCAGACGCGTTGAAATAGAGGCAGAGGCTTTGTGTGTGTAGCAGAGTGGTCAGACAAGCCTGTAGACCTGAGCAGACATGTTAAACTGTACTACCTAGTTACACAATGCCATATAATTGAACCGTCACATACCAAAAAGACCAACTCAGAATTTTATAACCACCCTGCTTCCTTTGCGTTTGCGCCAAACCACAGTGATTTCATACCTAGTCAATATCAAAGGCTTCAAATGCATTCATTTGACGGAGGTGTGTTTTCAAGTGGAAAGGATGGGACGTGTATGTGAAGTTTCTATGGGTTGTTATGATGTAGAAACACAAGGCGATGTGTGTGACATGAGCTGTGTTTGCTTACAAAGACCTCTTTATCTGACAGGGGCACACATGATTCCCACATGGGGGCTCACACCATCTTAAAAAGGACCACACACACACACAAAACCACATGTATGACAATTTGGCAATCGATTATTTTCATCTCTAAGTTAGCATACAGCCATGTGATGTTTCACACGGCGTGCACCACGGCCCCTTTTACCTCTGGCTGGAAGGAAATCTCTTCCTAAAGGACTGCGTTCTTTAAGGAAACCTTTATAGTCTCCGGGCATTTAAAGCAGAGGGGGAACGGCTGGCTGCTCTCCACACATAGTGACCTCATACTTCATGCATTGGGCAGATGGGGTGCACACACACAGATGCAGTCAAATAAACACAAACACAAAAAATACGAGGCACCACTCAGATAGAGACCCACCCAATACAAAGATTGCATACACTAGTGTTTGAATGTGTGTGTGTACAGATGGGAAAAAAAACCCTCACCTGATGTGATTTCGAGCCATACTGTAAAATTGACCAGCCTGAGGTGACCCCCTTTGCTGCTGCTAAAGGCAGTCCAATGTTAGCTGTAGAAAGAACCAGCTAAGAATCTGGTGCTTTTCCATAAATCAGAGAGAGACACATTTTCAAGGCCCCTCTTGATGTATTTTTGGGACATTTGTGGCGCTTTGCGTCACTGGTTTATAAAACAGTTTTAAACAGGAGTTTGTAACACAGTGTGGCATCACCAGCATAAAACGGCATATTGACAGAGCATCTCCATGGCAACACTGAAACAGTAAACAGCTGGTGAATGAGCTCTGGCGGCCTGGTTCAGCACAGTTGTGACTTTAGCACCGGTTTCTTAAAGCTGGAGCTGCTGCTGTGGCACTCCTGGTTGTAAATTAGGCTCTGGCTTTAAGCAGCTCTGATTTTTTATGAAACCAAATAGTATTTTTAATAACGGAAGATACATATCTAATGCTGGAGAATGTAATTCTCTTTAATGTAATGACCAGCTCTCCTGGGTTTCATGAAGTCTTGCGCTGACATGAGCCTGAAACCGTCCTGCTGAGATCAGATGAGCGCTGTTGGGCATGCCCTTTCATGAGTGAGCTACGACTAGAATTTTTCCCTTTTAATACACAGATCAAAGATAATCAATTACAGCTGTTGTATAATGTTGACTGTTGCATAGCATATATGTGTGTGTGTGTGTGTGTGTGTGTGTGTGTGTGTGTGTGTGTGTGTGTGTGTGTGTGTGTGTGTGTGTGTGTGTGTGTGGCACATGTAAAGGATGCATAAAACATACAGTGGGAGGGGGTGAGACCGCTTTAGAATGAGACCGCAAATCTGTCTGCGTCACCATGGCAATACTCTGCCAATCGGGTTAACCGTAGCTGTAATCCTCTTCTATAAGAAACCAAATGCTGGCTGCCCCCTCAACACTGACTACACATGCTTACTTTATGCTAATGCTACATTTGATCCTTTTGTGTCTTTATCTGAAATGTGTGTGACGTTCATCTCCCCCTGCATATGTGTGTAGCCATGTGTCCAACACGCCTCTGTTTGTGTGCGTAAAAATGTCCTTGACCAGCTGCAGTGGGCAGAGGAAATGAGGTGGAACTCAATCTGGTCCACACCTGTCTCTAAAGGGCGGAGCCTAAGGCCTTCCAGCACGCAAAACGCACGGCCGCACACACGCATCCAGGGCCTCTAAGTGTCTGTTCACATTAGTGGGGATAGATTATGCATGCAGCATGCAGCTTAGGAGCGGGGATCCATTAATATATGCACAGAGACAGTTTTATGTTTGTGTATGCTTCATGGAAGTGTGCAGTAGTGTGCATGTGTGTGTGTGTGTGTGTGTGTGTGCGGCCGTGCGTTCGCTGCTTCATGATGGAGTCACTAAAAGACTAAAAGAGTGACATTAAAAATAGAGGAAGCGGAGATGAGAGACACATGCAAGTGGGGGAGATTTCTTTTGGAGAAAGCAGAGAAGTGAGAGAGAGGATGGAGGAGGGAAAGAAGATGAAGAGATCGGGGTTGACAGACTGAGACACACAAGGACAGAGAAGGGAGGGAGAGATTGCATTGGTATGGGAGGGGAGGTGTGGGTTACTCTGGGACACAAGAACCCAATGACATGACACAGATACACTGTGATACTGTACAGGGAGGAAGAGGAGAGGCTGGTTGAGTGAGAGATAATCCACTCTGCTGTTCCTACATTACTCTGAGGATGGAGCTCAGTGTGGGTCTTGAAGTAGATGTTCTGCTTAAGTAGCTCCATCCAATACAGTCATTATTACGTCACTTCAGGTTTGGTGCAGGTGGCTGAAGCAGAAGTCACTGGAAAACTGGTTGAGATGAGTTTATCATAATCCATCAGATTCATTTAGGGGTTTTTTTCTTTTCTTTTTTGTCCAAAAAGGGCCCATACTCATGCTGTTTGTTTTTTTAAATCTTTTTGGAAGTGTGATAAAATGACTTTATATGATTAGATCTTTTAAATAAATTATTTGGCCTCATGTATTGGACCGATGCAAAACGTTCAACTTACTATTTGTCATAGAAGTTCCAGAAACATATAAATTACTTTTACGTGTACTCAATTCAATGAATATAAAAAAACACAATATGTTTTTATTCTTTCTCATCACCGTAATTTAGAAATCCTGCATTCACCTAGTTTCACCTTCAATGGTATCAGAAAAATTCAAGAGAAAATGACCCAATATGTTTGTTCTTTAAACAGAAAAGCTTCAAGGTGGAACATGGTTGCAGACGAAACAACATCTCTGTGGCAAGAAATGATATATGTGAAATGTCATGTAAATCACAGCACACGGCTGCATATAAAAAAGAATGCATGCCATCTCTCTGCTCAGTAACACACACGCCCACACACACATGCACATGATCTGATTTCCAAGTCGCATGCAGAGGACCTTACAGAAAAGCACCGTTCTGTTTTCTCCTCCCACTGCCAAACACCCATAACAAACCTGCACATCCATGCACATGCAGGTAAGCTATGAGCTGGCCCACATATATTAACTGAGCTCCTATTCCATCCCCTCACTCGCCTCCATTCATCTCAGCCCCTGCCGTACACCTGCCAGGCCTACAGCAAGGTCAACCTCAATTACCCAGCACACATATATACAAAGAGCCAGGCAGGAGAGCGATAGGGAGGGGAGATAAGGAGGGAGGGGGCGAGAGCAGATTTCATGCTACTCTGAGCACTGGCTAGCACGCACCAGTGTTTGACATTTTATTTATGACGTGCAGCTTTCAGGGAGCGCTCTCTCCTATTCTTTGTCTTTGTGTCTGTGGTCCAGAACACCACATGCATCTTTGATAAAAAGCCATTTTCTAAAAGTAATTTGAGGCATAACATATTAATGTGTTTCGTGAAATGTGCTTTCTGACCACATATCTAATGATGTACGGTAGATTTCTACATGAATGAAGACTCACAATGGCTTACGCTGACAGTTGGAATCAATATCTGAGGAAACCCAAGTTTAAAAGGCACTTCACACTCCTCACACCATGTTTTTTCTAGCTGCCTGCAGCAAGGTAACACTAGAGGCCACAAAGACACTTAACAATCACCAGCTTAACATCTCTAATAGTCTGGATATCTGGTTACAACTTTGACACTCAAGTACCTTACAAACATACCAAGTCTCCCAGTGCTGCTAGAAGCTTTATCAGTTGTGACAGTGATCTTCCCCTTAGAGATTTTGGTATGTGCAGGGAGGCTGCTGTTCACCCATGCAACCACAGGAGGCAGCCAGCTGTGTTTGCACGGTGGGCTGACCGGGCTGCCATATGGCAACAGAGTACTGGACACACAAACACACACACTGCTCCTGGAAACAGCAAACACACTGCCCAAACATCACAAGCTAGAAGCTCCAGATTGGTCTCAAACGTCCAAAGAGAAGCAGAGAACACCCTCAGGAACTTCTAGTCGGAGACTTTGTGGCAGTAGAAAGGAGGATGATTGAAGTATGGCCGATAATGGTTTAAACCACCGACACATTGACCATCTGTGGAGGGGTTTGTCCTTTCTCAGCTGGGTTTAAAGTTCCTCAACTCTAAAAAACACACCAATGCTTAAACCTTAGAACATATTTAGAATCACTGGATTTCCATCCACAAGCAAAGCTAATCTGAAGCAGTCTTTGGAAAAGGTGAAGTTGGGGAGAATAAAGCTGTAATGCACAGCCTACCTTGGAGGTAACTAATTCAGCGAGTCCTATCATTGCAAGCTTAGCCATGCAAGCCAGAAAGAGACTTTGTTTGACTTTAATGTGGATCTTCTCCCTCTTGGAAAAAGCGAAGAAGAAAAATAAATCGAGGGAAGTGCACAAAATTGTTTTTGCAGGTGAACATTTTTATATTTCTGATTTTAACTGCAATGAAAGCAATAGTTTTTATGTTTAAAGTTTAAACCAGCAGGGACACCATGTGGCTGACTGCACATAGTGAAGCCTGTAATTCTAAACATATCAGTGACAGAAGTCCTGTGGGACAGACTCTGGCTGTCCCCTGGCCTTCTTCATCACCCTGCCCCACCCAACACCCTGCCCCACAGAAAATCTACACCACTTCTGATCAGTTTACGCTACAGCAGAGCCAGCTTACGGTGCAGTCCCGGATATCTTTCGAAGCCAAACAAAGGATGCAGAGCAGTCAGCTGCAACATCACTCCAAAACACAAACACACATCCAGTTCTCCTTCCAGATATCTCAAACCAAATCCCGCGTCTGTGAGAGAAGCCGTCAAAGGCTTAGATGCATTTTCAAGCCTTTCAGAGCCGGAGATTTACAAGCTTAGAGTTCAGTCAAATGAAGGATAGGGGGATGAGAAACAGGAAAGGAGGGAGACAGAAAGGAAAGTCTGCAGAGAATACGGAGGGGAGGGTATAGAACAGAGGGAAGGTGAAAGAGGGTGCAGACAGACCAAGGAGGCATGAAGGACCCCTCAACACAGATCATGTTACATGAATGGGGACAAACCCACACTCATACACATAAAGGCCACAGTGTACCCCCTGCCCTCCAGACACACTGCAAAGACACATATCCTCGTCAACATTCCCAGACAGACACAGCTTTGATTTCTCACACTCTTCTTCACCCACACGAATCGGAATAAGAAGAATACGGACAATTACCACAGAGCTGAATGACGACAGAGCCCACTATTTAAAGGCTTTTGATGTGAGCTTACCAACAACTCCTTTGCAGCTCAGCTGGGACTTTGGTGGAGAAGGAGTGGAGCAAGAGATGTTGTGTGACACGTGAAAGCACGGTTATCACAGATGTTACACAACCGAGAGGGTTCAGGGTTCAGTGTGGAACTAGGTTAAAGTGACAGGTGATGCAATACGCTGAGGAGAGCGGCGGAGCCGGAGGAGAAGAGAACACAGGAAGAGTTTTGGACGGCACACTAAAGAAAGGGCAGGGAGGAACATTTCCTGTTCTTGCTGATCAGTTCATTCCGGCTGTCAGACCCTCCAAGCATGCAAACCATCAGTTTCCTGCAATCCTCTCATAAAAGATGTGTAGCCCTAGAAATATAAGCAGCTAAATGCATCACTGTCAACCAGCTGATCGATGGAGGACACTCTGGGGTCACCCGCAGGTTCTGGTCAATGTTTCCGTGTTCGTCCGAGGACAGCATGTGTGTTTTGCATGCGTCTTTAACAAACACAAGTTCTAAGTTGATTTGAGGATTCATTGTAGAGCTGAACCTGTTTGTGTTGTGGTTTTGTGACATGCAGCTCGGCAGCTGTTTGCATTTTACAGGGGATCAGTCTGCAGAATGCAGCTTTGCATAAAGGCACACGAAGAGATACGCAGAGTATCAATGTAATAGGTTACACAACTCAGGTTTTATTGTAACCCTGTAACAGTGTGAGCACCAACAACAGCATGGACGCAATCTTTAAAAAAAAAGATTCAATTAGCTTCTTCTGGTTTACTACCCAAGCATTAGTGAGAGGGTAAATCCAGTCAGTCAACAGAGATAAGCCAGGAGTGCTTTACTTTTTTACAAGTCTAACTCCCAGCCTGTACTTAGTTGCAAAACCTGCCCTTCACATATGCCAGGCATTCCCCAATCTCTGACGCATACACAACAATTGACGAAAATTCATGTGCGCACCCAACGTCAAGCAGTGCCGGGACACTTTAGTTGTGGTAGAAATGCCACATTTAAAAGGATCCAAAGAAAGAAAAGACGGCCCAAAAGCCGAACTCTTCAAAGGCTCGGCATGTATTTGTTGCATGCAATTACAGGGTGCTGTAAAAGCACTGGTGTCTTTATGCGAGTGTGTTTGTGTGTTGCCACTGCACGCTAGGTTTCTTGTGGTTTATCTTTTACACATGCTGTTCTTAGTCAGATCCAAAAGCAGGAAAAATACCAACACAAAAGTGGATATAAAAATGGCAAGGAGTGTTAAATAATGCCACAATGTGCCGGCGTCTATTAAAAAACACTCCTTTTCACACATTATGTGAATAACACTGTGAATGCACACACCTCCAGCGGTGACCTTTGAACAGCAGCAATAAAAGCAGCCGTGCAGTGAGGGTGTGTGCATCCATAAGCCTCTGTGTCTCACTCACAAGGCCAGTGGAACTGAAGCAAGCTGCACTGTATCTGAATGCTCATCAGTATGTGAGATTGTTCGTGATGGATTTTCTCCCCTCTCAAGCTGCCAATAGCTCGCCCATGTCCAGTTGCAGACGCGCAGGCTTCTCCTGCCTGAGATGACTGGAAGCCATTAGCTTAAATCAACAAACCCCAACCCCTCTCCATCAGACAAAGAAGCCATGTGCAAACTCAGCATACTACCACTGCCGGCGTGTGCGCAAGGTGTCTGACTGTGGCAGTTTTTCTCTCAGACTTCTCTTAATCTCTGTTCCTTTCTTCAAAGTAATTCATCTTCCTGAAAATGAGGGAAATCAGACTGGTGCAGCTGCCGGCCACTCTGCCTCTGTCTTTCATCATGCCTCTGATTCTGGCTTTGTCTTGCTTCTCAGCCACTCATACCCAGCTAGCTACGAAGGATAGGTACTCTGGTAGATATTAGCTCCAAGGCCAAAGCTAATCTGCTTGAGCCCTCTGACCCTGCATAATTGAATTAACCACCCATGCCTTATCCTTTCTTTAGAGCATTTGTAGATAAAGTATCAGAGCAGACAGAATAAAATATGAAACATAGTCCTCTTTTATGATTAGAAATAGAGCCAGGATCCTAAAGGAATTTGCACAAATTACAGATAGTTTACTCTCTTGGTGGGTAATTGCTGTAAAATAGAGCTGAATTGTTAGAATGTAATAAACAGTTTTTTCTAGGCATCAATGTGTCTGAAATGATGTGCGGAACAGAAGCAGCTATTAGCTGAGCTCAGGGCCCCTCACCACAGACACAACTCCGCCACGGCGCCAGCCACCTTCCCCTCACCTCCACCACTGAACCTCCTCTGCCCGTCTGCCCCCGTCCCCCTTTTTAAACACAAGGCAACTTCCCCTCCCCCTCTTCTCTCTGCTCCCCTTTTTCTTCTCTAGGCAGAGCACTCAATCACCCTCCTCCTCATCATCCCCCACCCCAACCACCTCAGCCTCCATTCCAATGAATGCACAATCTCCTCCTTCAGCTGTTTTTTTCTCTTTTCTGGGGGGGGGGGTGGGGGGGCTGCCCTGGGGCAAATTCAATCACCACACCCCCTCCATCCCTGCTGCATTTGTGTCTGTGCACATCTGCAGGGAAGCCTGGTGGCCGGTGCACCCAGGAGGGGGTGGGAAGTTTGGGTGGCGTCCTGATGGCTCTCAGTGCAGGAAATGGCTTGTTGTTGAACACTGAGCTCCAGAATAAACTGTCTTCACAGTTCACATCTCCATATTATGTCTGCACTGGCAAAGACGACATGTTCCCCTTACAACCCTTACAACCGGGCAGGGTCACCCCTCCCCCAACAGATGACTATGCAAAACTCTGGACTCCAGGGAAGGAAGAGAAAGAGACATCATAGGAAAAACAAGGGATCCATCTGACCCGCTAAACAGATGCTACCGCAAGAGGAAACCTTCTGATAAGGTAGAATCATTATTTCCCCATTGTGTGGTGCTGTAAACGCACAAAGCAAGCCAGTGCCAAGATATGAAGGGGAAAAGACACAAACTACACGTTCTTCTTCCATTACCATTTGTTGGATGTTAGGAGCAGTGGTCGATTGATCATTTTCTGTTTAAGCAAACAAATTTGACTAACTCTGAGGCCAGCTGGATGATGGCGGTACAACCAGAATGGAATCCCATGGCGCAGAGATTTGGCCCTGGGACACCGATTACAGTTTTTGTAACTATTCTTTGGTTTTCCCTGTTTGCTGTAGCCAATTTGTCAGGTTTAAGAAGTAAAAAGATGCGAGCTGATTTTCCAAACAAAGGACCTGTGAGTTTAAAGCAAACTTCTGCTTGCAGCTTCAAAGAAAATGCATGCAGGGTTAATCTCCTATTAAAGATCCAGTGATTAGACAAGGTGACTAATTATTTTGTGTTGTTAGTGTACGGCTGTACAGGCAAGTTGCACAGATTTGTCTCCCAGACTTATTTTTTCTCTGTACAACACAAATCACTGATGGAAAGCTGATCATCATTTGAATGCATGGGAAAACAAAGACGACACTGAGATGAACTACATCAAAGTTTTCAAGAAAACCGCTTTCAACATGCAGGTGAATTACATTGTGAGTCTTTGAGTTCCTTATGCAGACATGTCAAAACAACACCACAAAATGAGCTCATCTGCCCCCATCAGCCATGCTTTTATCATGCAACAGTTCTAAAAAAAAATTCTCATGCAACACACTTCCCACTGTGACCTCATCACCATGAAAGACATTTATGGCACACAAGCCTGCAGCTTAACGCCATTCCGCGTCCTGTGGTAGGACGGTGTGCTGTGCAGCCTGTATGGGAAGCAGCAGCGCACTATAAACAGATTAATGCAGCATCGCTGCTGGCTGCGTCCCGCATGCAGCCTTTCCTAATTGGGCAAGGCCATGTCAGAGAGTGCAGAGCTATGATGGACTCCGGTCCGCAGCAGGCCACCCCCGCTGAACCATGCCTGGCACGCCACTTTTAGATAATCGCATCTGGACAGGAAGTTGTGTAGAAACCCCCCCCCCTCCCAAAATTAAAACATAAAAAAGAAGAGGCTTTAAAAAAGAAGTTGAAAGCAGGATTTCCAATAGGAGGAGATGCCCTTCTGCCAGTCATGTAATAAAAAAAAAGTGTAAGGTGGAAACTCACTGGGGGAAACAGGAAGGGTGGGAGCAACCAATGGAGTAGTGACATGGATTTCGCCCCGTGTGTGCGCATGTGCAGGCGTGTATGTGTGTATGTGTGTGTGGGAGTACTGTAGGGATCAGTTTACAGTAGACGCAAGATGTCTTTCTAGTGGGGCTTTTATTCTAGGAATGTTTGTATTGGTTCTAACACAAGGGGGATGGACTTAATTAGGACAGGGACCAATACACACACACACACACACACACACACACACACACACACACACACACGGTCACTTACTGACACCAATATTAGCTTCAGGCAGACGCCGGCACAAGTGTTAAGTTTCTCACACACACACACGCACACACATAGGGAGGAGCATGCACACACAGGGAGCCGGCTCTCATGAGCCCTTTAATATGTATAACCCACATTCACGAAAAAAAAGACACCCAACCGCAGACAAGACTACCGGACAAGCTGAAAGCCCCCTCCTCTGACCACAGCACGCTGGACCGGAGAGCACACACTCTGCTTTACCGGACTCTGCCTTTGACTGATGGTGTGCAAAAAGGAAATGAGAGCCGGCATCTGTTTGCGTGCAGCACAGACGTTTACTTAATGCTGGGGCAGTAAAGTCACACGACTCATGTTCAGAGCAGTCACCTGCTTATTTAATGACAGACCGATAAGGAGAGAAGAGAAATGTAAGTGACTGCAAAGGAACAAATAAAGGGAGACCCTTTTGTGCAAACTGGCATTTAAGTCAGCGGGGAGTTCTGGACAAAAGGTGAAAGAAAGGAAAAGCAGAAGTACAAAAAAAAGTCCCGATTTGTATTGTTTCCCAATGATGAATTCAGCTAGTTAATGTTAAGAACCGGGAGCTATATTGTCATGATTATTAGCGACTAAAAGCTGAAGTAACTCCACAAACAGCTGAAACAGGATCCATTCTCTCTTACGGGTGTTTAAAATGTCTGTCAAAGTCTATTTCTGAGTATCCTTCTCATGCAAAAAAACTTCGGGTAGCCCCAAGACATACACATTCAAGCCAAGTCCACAAAGACACACATACACACAGCCCCAGCTGGAGCACACAAGCTCCCTTTGTGCTGCATTCCTCACGCCTTTTAGCCTTAGCTTCAGCCTTTAGCTTAGCTCCTTTCCATCTGCACACGTACACACACACAGACACACACACACAGCAACTTTCTGCTTTTGTCTGCAGAGCAGTAGCGGTCAAACAGCTGAGAGGCTTGGGGACAGGTAGCTTGTCTTACCGTGGCCAGGCTCAGGCTGAACGCACAGAGGAGACCCGGGGCCGGCGCGGTGGAGTAAAATCCAAAAAGTGTCTTGTTGATTAGAGCGGCAGCCAGCTCAGCAGATTCCCACAACCCTTCCTTTCCTCTCCTTTCCCTGATCCCTGCCTGCCTGCCTGCCTTCCTGCCTGCGCTCCCAGCTTTGTGTGTGCCTTGTGTTTTCCCTTTAAACTGCACGGGCTGCCTCCCCCCACCTCCTCAGCACACACACTCACTGAGCCAGCACACAAAACACTCACTGCTCCTGAATATGACACTGTTGTGTCAGTATGCAGGACTCTTGATTTTGTTCTTAGATATATTTTTTCTTATTCTACAACCTGTAAGGTGGAATTGAGGGGGGGAAAAACACACCAAAATAGAAACCCTCTTTGTCTCACTCCTCTCTCAAAAATAAGTGATCTCGTTTTGTAGATCCTCCTCTTCTCCTCCTGTTTCTCTTCCTCACCCTCCCTCAATCTCCCTATACTCTATCTTGCTTTTTTTCCCTTCTCAGTAGTCAAACAAAGAAAGCAAAGGAAGAGAGCGAGTGCACACACGCGCACAAACACAGACATATACAACACATTCGCTTGCTGCCGCTTTCTCTCCCCCTCTCACACATACACAAGCCCAACCCCCCAGCCTGCCTCCCTCTGATTCTTTTTTCACTCCCTGCCTTTCTCTAAACAGCCCCCCTCCACCCCCGCCCCCATCCCTCCCTCCGCCTGATCTGGCCTTGTTCTCATTCGTCTGCCACCCTTCTCTCCTCCCTCCCTCTGAGTCAAACAGATGGGATTGGAGAGCAGAAGGAGCCTCTGTTCACTCTCTACCTCGAATTCTCCTCTTCATTAGTGTGATGTAAGCCTGATGGAGACAAGCTTGGACCCACATCATTCGTGTAGGCACACGAATGATTGAATTAAAAAAAGAAAAAGAAATCTATACAGATACAGATGAAACTGCATCTGTAAAGCTGTAAAACTCCGACAGCACGGGTTGTCCTGCAGATGTGAAGTCATAACACCAACATCTTAACAGCTGACAGAGATCTGAAGCATGTGATGAAGCTTCAGCATGAAGACGGGTTCACATGCGGTGCGGTGAGAACAATGGCTACCGGGTTCACATCTTGTTCAATACCACCACAGCATGACATGCTCCACTTTCTTGGACTCACCAACTCTAGTCAGCATAAGTTAGTGTTTTGATTCAATTTAGTTATTTAATATCTGTTTCTAATTAAATCAGTTAAATCACATTACATGACTGATATTGTGCCATTTTTCCTTGGGTTTCTGTCTAGTCCTTGGTTTGTTTGTAGCCTAGGAAACATTGTTTCATTGCGAAAAAGCTTGAGCCGTTTTCTCCGTCATATACGTTCATATGAATACTGAATCAAAGTCTCATCTCTGGGTAAAACTGAAGCATTGCTGCAAAAATATCCCAAACAGCACAAAACAGGACAAGTTAAAATAGCCATACCACTACAGTTAGATATTATTTGCAGGTAAAATAAGCACCTTTCCCGCATGCGTGGCATACTATTCATTTTGAGATTATCGTCTCCAGGGGTTTAGCATTCCAACATATAGCACAATGCCTCACTGTGAATGATGCGTGGGACTTGTTGCAGTCACATTAACAGGACAGACATGCACATTATTGGAGCGTTATTTTGTCACATTCCTCTGAACAGCTAATTATGTGTTACTTAATAACAACTCGGTTTCCTACTCAGCATGACAATTAGCTTTTTTGCCTCAAGGAGTGTTTCTCTTATCTGTGCCAAAAGTTTTTGTTGAGGTACTAATGAAAAACCCCCAAAATTCAGCATTAAAGTCGTGTATTACCTTGCTTGAACCATTAAAAAAAAAAAACATCTAATTTGAACACGTCAGCTCAAAATTCAATTAAAAATACTAATATCTACGTGCTCAAATATAAGTAGGAGTCCCGATAAACAGCAGCAGCAGAAAATGCCATAGTGAAAAAGAGCAGTTCATCCTGACAGAAGCTGATGTTTTTCTGAGTGGACAGATGTATCATTGTTACACCTTAACATGGTTTCTCTTTTGTTTAGAGATACAAAAAGTACTCAAGTCAGGTTTAAGAAATCTTCCCAGTTTGGTCACATGACAACACACATTTCTCACCTCTGTGCCAAGCAGCTCAACAGTTAGGTTGGTTACCATGACAACCAGTCCCATGAACATCATGCTACTCATCTTCAGCATGAGAAGTCCCTGTGCCTTATTTTAGACGGTGATGGAATGTTAGAAAAAGGGTCAGTTAGAGGGCACCATATGTTGCCATAAGAAAAATGTTTTAAAAACCTGTCATAGTGGGAGTAGGGAACTGTAATGATTTATCCGTATGAGACAATTGGAAAGGAGTTGTGGCACTCAGGCAAACACTCAACCATCCACAAATGTGTTACACATCCTTTTTCAGCACCCGCCACATACAGGAAGCTGTCTCTCAAAGGGGTTGGGGGTGGGTGGTGCGTGACAGTATGGAAAATGCAGCATTCTTACTTAAAAAAAGAAAAGAAAAAAACCCAGCAGCACAGAGCCTGACCAGGGTATTAGATTAATGAAACCTAAGCCCCATTAGTGCACTGTCTGACTTTACAGCCCTTGGTCTCTAAAAGGAAACAGGAAATCAGACCCGTCTGCATCACCAGGTAGGAAAGGGGAAAAAATACCAAGATGCAATCACTGAATCCTAAGCATAAAATCAGCAGCTGAGCATGCAGAGGAGAAATAACAGCCAGCACGTTCGGTCTGGTAGTAGTAACCAGCACCGGATGGTTGTTCAGGGATGCACACCACTGTGGTTTGTCTCTAGCATTTAACCTTTTACCTCCTTTACCGCCGCCTTTTAAACAGAGAATTCCGAGTCAACTGAGAACAGATCAAATTAAAATGCCCGAAACAAAGGTTGTTCCTCAGAAATTCTGAAATTGATTTCCTCTCTGAATCAGAGCTTGACAATAACTTTTTTCAAATAAACTGAGGTCAAACAAGTCTAGTCAGTGGCAGGTTTAGAGAAAGAGACCAGGAGGGTCAAAGTGTGGTGGCATGTGACATCATTCTCTAGTTGTAATGTTTAATTGCCATCCTGAATTGGCCTTAAGCCAATCTGGAACAGCATTTGTAATATTTGATCCCAGACGGAAAGAAAGATGGAGATAGTGAGATAGGATAGATGGCAACTGATACAGGGCAGTGAACAACAGAGAAAAAGAGGTCCATGAAAAGAAAGAGTGAGTAATAGCTGGGAATTCTGGAAGACTGCCAGAATTACACCAATAAAGAGAGCAAACACAACGGAGGCAGCATCAGATAATCAGGGGAGACAGAGGGAAACAAAGCGTTTAAGAGAAAATTTAATCGGCCGAGATGGAAATAGCCTAGATCTGGAGCAAAAGAAATAAATGTGAGGAGGGACAGGAGACACTCACAGATCGAAAGGAGGGTGGAGAAACAGAATGTGTGTCAGTGAGTGCACTGCAGGTTATCCTCGTTACTGAAATGTGGTTATATAAGGGCCTGCAGTACAGAGCAGCCTGCCGTACAGGATCTGCCGGACAGACTGGGTTTACAGTTCAAACACGCCGGGCTACTTCAGATCGGCCACAGTCGGAACGGAGAGCGCCTCTGGATGTGTTTGCAGGCTGTAAAGCTTCATCGTTTTAATGGGCTTGGAAAGAGTCTCAGGAGTTAATAAAACTGGTACTCCGGTTTAAGTTTTACATTAAATCAACATCTCGGGGCGCAGCTGTAGCCTAACGGCTACAGCGGGCGGACCATGGGCAGAGCCTCTGCTCGCAAGCGGGCGGCCTGGGTTCGAATCCAGCCCATGGCCCTTTCCCGCAGGTCTCCCCCTCTCTATCTCTGCCCCCTTTCCTGTCAAGCTAGTGTCATTAAAAGCCACTAGAGCCAAAAAAATCTTTAAAAAAAAAAAATAAAAAAAAAAATCAACATCTCGACATCTTCACTACTCAAACCCTCACGTGGACGGATTTGAAGCTTCAGCAGAAAGATCTGGTAATTCTGTGAAGTAGAGCATGCACATTTCACACGGTCTGATCAGCCAGCCGTCTGAAAAGCAGAAAGTAAGTTTGTATTCAACTCTTCCTTACTGTGTATTTTCATACACGTCTTCATTGTTTCGGATTGTTAGAAGTGCATTGAGCTGTGCCTGCATCAGCCAAAGGGATATAGATGACCGATGCTGGCCACCACATGCTCCTCTAGAGCTCTTCACTCTTTCTTCTTCAGTCCGATATCTAAAGTGGGGAAAACAACGATTGCACGTGTAGCCCTGTGCATGCTGTTCTGCAAGGTTCCTGAACTTCTGCTGAACTCCTTCATTCAGGAGCTCCACAACCTCATCTTTTTCCTTCATTTTTACCCTCTGGCACTTCCTCCTATTCGTTACATCTCCCCTCAATTCTCTCTTTTGCCATTCCTCAATGAACTACAGGCAGATGAGAGGAAGGAAGCCAAGATAAAGGCAGAAAACCAGATTAATGGACTGAATGAGGCACATGGAGGAAGAAGATAGGCAAGAAGATGGAGGAGAGAATGAGCGGGGGCAGAAGAGACGGCTGCCGGAACCGGCTTTCCTTGTGTTTTTGTGAATAATTAACTTGACTTCCCCTCTCTCACTCCTTTTAAAAAATATATTCAACTGAGAGGTGAGGGTGAGCTGATTAATTGCCAATTAATGTTTAACGAGGTACAGCTGTGTTCAATTAACACTGGTTTAGGGCCCATCTCCACAGACACCCCCCCCCCTCTTTTTTACTTCCATCAAATATCTCATTCCCTTTCGGCTTTGCGCTCGACTCCTCACAGCAGCAAATCTTATTCAGTAGGAGAGGCTGACAGCTCATAGTCTGATTAGCAGTATTTCGACAAGCTGAGCCTGAACGTGGTTTTTGATGAGTGATTAATGTTCTTCTCCATGAATGTGTCCAGACGCAAACGAGCCTGAGCAAGCAGCGACACGATGCCCATCGAACCCGCAGCGCTGGCCTGTACGAACACAGAGGCACATGTCTCAGCAGACCAGGGACCTGGGTTTGAATCTTAAAGGAATCGTTGTCTCCTTGCTTCCTGTAGGCAGGCTAAACTGACAGGCTGTGGTTTTGCAGAGCGCTATGTGACACGTATGGTCTTTGTCTGGAACAGTGGCTTCCCGAACCCTCAGCTGCTAGGTTTTTCAAGCTCTGAAGACTGACATCGTGACATGGGGCTTAAAAAGTATACGAAATGTCACAAGAATTTCTAGATATAGGAGTGAGACGTTAAAATTCAATCTGACCAAAGGGGACATTAGCTAAAGTGCATACCTTATGTACTAGAATGTGAAAAATGAATTTCAATTTTGGGTACTTCAGAGCAGAAGGTGGTTTGGCCAAGAAAAGACCTGACCAGCTGGAGATTCCATGGCCACCCTCTGTGTTAACATCCAGATGAACCACAACATCTGCAGAAGCTGCTCCAGTACATGTGCAGCTCATGCTTCAGGATCTCACTCATTATACCGTTATATATAAATAGATATTGTATGAAAACACCACAGCAAATTCTTTATTTGAGCAAAGTCCTTGACAAAAAAGAAAAGTTTGATTCTTTGGGAATTCTCTGATTTTCATGTGTGAAAACAGCCATATTACATTCCAGCACATTTTCTATTCCATCTCTTTCTTTTCTAATCTTCAGTCATCTGGTTCATCCACTTGGAGCATCTCCCTCCTTCACTTCCCCACTATCTGTGTGTGTGTGTGTGTGTGTGTGTGTGTGTGTGTGTGTGTGTGTGTGTGTGTGTGTGTGTGTGTTTGTCCAGGGAAAACATCAGCAAGGCTCAGATTTCATGTTCAAAACTGGTATGACAGGCACCTGTCTGACCAGACAGGTTCATGTCCAGTACACACACGCACCTCCACCCCAATTCATATCTACATAACGAATGCAAAGTACTGCTTCCGTCTGGTGGACTGCCAGTGTGTGTGTGTGTGTGTGTGTGTAGCTACAAGTGACTTCTGTTTGTGTTTGTAACTGCCTGACCCTTTTTTTTGTGCTTTGATTTTCATTAGAATCTGGTACCTATACCCATTGGTTCACAAAGGACAGTGGAAGAGAAGAAGGGAGGAGAGGTGGGAGAGTTGGCTGCCACTCATCACATGCTCCTCCTATTCCTCTTTATTTGCTCTCTTGCTTTGTATTCTCCCTCCCAGCCGTGTCTCTCCTCCTCAATCTTCTACTCCCTCCTCCTCTCCCTCCTCTCCCTCCTACCCGCCTCAGCTCTTCTCCTCCTTTCATCTTCATGTGCAGGAAGAATGGAGCTCAACCTCTTCTGAAAGCCCAGCAGGTGTGTTCGGTGTGTCTAATAGCACATAAGTGTGTTTGAGTGTGCAGAATGTGCTTTAAAGTCTCACACATGAGAGCCTTTATCACCAAGTCACATTGTCTCTGCGCGTGTAGTAAAGTCTGTGTCTGTTAGCTGTGTGGCGGGTGTGTATTGGAGATATATCTTGTTTCCTCAGGAGAGTCCAGGCCCATTTCCACTGTCTGCTGTAGCCAACCAAGCCAGCAGTGCATCGATAATCTATTAGAGGAGAAACACGCCCTGTGCCTCACATTCACACACAAACATAAGCCTGCTCCTCTTACCAGCCACTATTGAGCACATACTGTGTTCAGGCTGTCAGCAGTTTTACAAATAGTTCATCTGAAATAGAATCAGTATGTACAAATATTAAGAATGATAAAAAAGTGTGTCAGACCTTTACGGTATTCAGTTAAGCTGTACTAAACTATTTTATACCATATTCCTAGAGAAAAAAAGACTAAAGATAGAATATCAAAGTCAGAAGTAAGACCATGATCTGTGTCTCAGAATTCAAATAAAGATCAACAAAATCATTTTATTACGTGAGATCTGGCAGAAAGGATGAACATTTAGACAAAAGCTTGTTTGGGTAACCTGTAATCAGTGAGATTTGGAATCAATCAGGCTGATAGAATTATATATATAGACAAACACAGGCAGACCGTTAAAGCAAACAGAACCCCATGTACTGACAAAAGGCACAGAGCAAGAGCGTTTACAGTTGCCAGACAAACACCCACTGTCGTAATATTACACATCCATACAGACACACGCAAGCCGGGCAAAAAAGTAATGGGCAAACACACGCGGCCAGACAAAATGCATAAACAAGATACCAGCATGATGTAAGAAGGTGCAATATTGTACATCATATAATCAAAGCTAAAGCCTGTTTATCGACCAGTTATGTAGGACAGAAGCTAAGCCCTCAAGATGCTGCTTGTTTACAAAAACACAGCCATGCACAGCTTTTTAAGCACTATTTTGCCAGCAAGCTGCAATGTGTTTACTGTAAGCAAATACACAACTCCATGTTTTCTGCGGAATGAGGTCATGCAGGTTATTATCATTTCTTTGGAAAACTTTTTCACTTGAATATTTTGATTAAAAAAGATTTTTTTAATCTAATAAAAAAGAGAATCGACTATTTTAAAAAAATGTCAATTGGAAACAGTGAACTATGGACGGCTAAATCCGAATATTTAAATCTCATTTATGTCTTCATTTCTTTTCAGTCTTTTATCGATTTTTCTCCATAAGACATTCCTCTGTCTGATATACTCTTATGTAAATAGGATATGGTGTCCTTTCAAGGAGTCTAGTGGAGTCACCCTCTCACCTATTGGTCAATCAAAAAGGTGAGCATAATCTTTTTTTAAAACAAAGGAGTATATTCATAGCTGGAAATTAGAGAAGAAATATTGAATGACCATTACATGTTAAATTTTTTTATTCAATTGTTGCTTTTTTAACACATTGGTTTATTTGTTGAGATTTTTCTATATTCCTGCTCTTATTTTCCCATTCCGTCAGGCTCAGTCCTCCGTAGGATCTCTGATGCTCACTGCAGCTCTGAAAGAGCTCCATAAATATTTCGGGGGACAATACATCTGTGTTTAGTTGATGAATGCATTGTTAAGATGGTTAACATCTTTGTCATACTGATGTCACAAATTTTGATTTTTAAGCAGAGAACCCGAGCAATAATTTCAAACAAACCCTTAAAAATTCCATCATCTTGTTTTTTTTTTAAAGAATTTGTATAATCCCTGTATACCTGCCATTTGGAATTCCTCCACAGATTATCCCATGGTTTAAACTACATGGAGAGCTGAGGAGAGGGGGAGGAGGACTTGAGGTTTCCCCTGTGGACATGTTTCGCGCATGTCAAGGAATTCACTCAATCCCTCTGTTGTTAGCCAGTTCCCCCCACCCCTGCGTTCTCTTGCTTCCCCTATGGAACAGAAGCACGTCAGTGGACACAGACAGGCCAACTTAGAACAGCTCCCCTGATCTGCCTGAGAACATGGCCTGAGGGCCCCTCAAACGTGCAAATGTACAGCTACACAGTTACAGACAGAAAGAGACGGCCTACAAAGAGGGCCCCGGGACAGAGCCTTGAGGCACTCCAACATGATGACAGAGCAACTTCCCTTCAGGCCCTTCGGCTGACAGATCCAGCAGACTGCTCCATTCCTGTTCGTGAGAAGCCTTTGTTTGGCTGCAAACAATCACCAGCCCCCTGTCTGTAATTTACAGGGGAGTTGGCTCATTTCTCTGGTGGAATGTACAGTGGAAGCAGCGTGCATTTCATGATGGGGCGGAGAGGTCTGTGATGAGGAGTGGAGGCTGTCCGGCCGGAGTGGGGAGGGGCAACAGAGTGTAGCTGCTATTTTTAGACGACGTGTCATTTAAACTTGGGGTATGTTCCTGCACTGTGGGCAAAGGAATGAAACACTCTTTGGACTACGTGGACTTACATTGGTACTGTACTCTCAGATGTGTACAACCAAACAAAGCCAAAACAGCTGCACAAAGTTGTAATCTTACACAATAAAGAGGTCAGTAACATTAGAAGAAATGTATAAACACTATAATTAAAATCAACTGTGATAATGTTAAGAAGAAGCTAAACACACCATTACTTGTGAGGACAGATCCTGGAGCTTATTGGGGCATTCTGAGCTGCATACATAGGCACATGTAAACACTCGCCAAACCACGACTCAATGCGTCTCCAAACCGCCGCCCACTCAATCCTACTGTCACCTTACTTAACCTGTAGTGCACTGAAACTGGCTGTAAAGATAAAAACTGTGAGGAACACGCAAAGAACACAAGAAAGGTGAAGGTCTTAAAATTATATTGTAGTCACAAAGTGTCTGGTCTTCAAATCTGTTGTTTGAAATGACTAATTATGATTTAATGTAGAGTGAGGAAATTGTCTCTAAAGGCCTGAAATGAAAGGGAACGCAAGAGTGAGGAGAGAGGGGACCTACACGACATATTGCAAAAAAAAGGGCTTCTCTCATCTAACACCTGGGTCCATTATGGAAATAATACCCAACTAAACTCTGCTTCTTTAGTTTACTTTCTTTAGAGCCTTTTAAATGCATGCCAGAGTTTATAAAGGTGAGCATATTTAGTCATATTTATTCATTTTCCTCATGAACCACCAATTCTTATGAGGACACAGGAAGGTGGATTCCATGCAATGTACACTAACAGCGTTTTCCAATGGTTTTATCAGATCTCCACTTTGTTCTCACCCACACATGGAGCGTTAAAAAAAACAACAGAAAGTAACATATGAAAATTAAACATGTGTAGTGACACCCCTAGCTCTGAATGTGAGTACTATTGAAGGTGGTGACAGAAACTACACTGAGGAAGTGTGACTATTCTCACATTCTACCGCTAATCAATAATGAAGAGAATGTGGAGACAAAGTAAGGCTTAAGCCCTGTGTGTGTGCTAATGTGCTACTATACCCATCCCACAGAAATAAGTGCTTAATTGTTTTTGGAAAAAGATGTGCAGGTTATATAAAAATGCACCAAAGGTAAAAATTGGCTCCAGTTTTTGTGATTACATGAAATTACAGCTTGATCCATGCAGTCACAATCCACTGTAGTTAGACTGGCAGGGCACATATTACGGGAAAAATTACAGATGGTGTTTATCAAACAGGACTTGGACATGAGTGAAGTGCAAGTCTGAAAGCTGCTACTGGTTTGGCTTTGATGTGTGCAGCCCTGACCTCAAAAAGGGGACAGGTTGGTTCTGTGTGCGAGTCTCAGACAGGGACACAGACAGAATTTATAGATATATAAATCACTGTGATCCTAAACCTGTAAGCCCACATCAAAGATGTCCAGTTTCAACTAACTGCATGTGGGAGCTTTCTTTTTGAATGGCAAAGAAAACTTTATGAATACCATGTGTGAGTTTGTAAAGTATATAAGAAAATTAACAGATGAGCTAAAAGTCGTTTAACGTGCGACTTTTTCTGAAGCTTTTACGAGCACAAACATAATGCTGTGATCGGATTCTTAGTGTCTTTTACACAAAGATTTCACCTGCGTCAAGTGTCACAGTAAAATGCACAGCATCTCCCTTTCAGATGACCTCACTTTAACCCGTCATGACTGCAGGTCACCCACCTACAGTGATACAGACACAGCCACACCTCCTACTAAAACCACTAACTCAGAATAACTGCTGCTCTGAGCCCAAGTGAGCTCGGGCCTGATTAGGAAGCATAAATCTTAAAGGTGCTAAGTCACACTTATCCATGGAGTATTTAGAACATCTCTTCATGTGTCCGATTCACTTAAATTCCTAACACAGAGTTTTAATCTTAGTTCTCCTTCACCTACAGTTTACTCTCCCCAAAGAGTCTGTGGTTAGAAATTGTGCCTATAATGGGATGCTGTGTAAGAGGATTGTAGTTGATACTGTGTTATGATGATTAATTACAGGATAGAAGATAATGAAAATGCAGCATGTGGAAATAAAATGTAAAAAATATATATATATATCCCTATATCAGACTAAAGAGGACCTCACAACTTTGTCAGATATCCAGCATGCGTTTATGGTCAAAGTCCGTGCACATGTCAGACTTTGTGTGTGTGTGAAATGTAAATGTTTTCCTTCTGTTGTGGATGTGTAAACCCACACCCCGGCCTGGTTGCTAGGACGTGTAGTCAAGGCACGTGCAGAGACCTGACAGTCAGCCTTGAACTTTAACGGCTCTCACTCTTTTTACCTAAGAGGTAATTTCAATGTACTGAGCACTCCACTGCGGTCTGTGACGGTGTGTGTGTCGTCGTTCTGGTTTCTCCCTGACGTTACTCATGAGATGGCAGCAAACCTAAGCTAAGCAGGCAAAGTAGTTGTGGGATGTATAGAATCACCTAAAGTGTGCCAACGTAAGGGGGGAAAACCCAGTCTTAGTTTTATTTCAGAATTATAAACATACTTTAAAAACATTTAATTGATATTTCTTTTTTTTAAAGGTTTTTTTGTAGTCTGCACTGGCGTGAATGCAAGGTTTAGACATTCACTGTAAAAGTGGGAAAAAGTGAAGATGTAAAAGTCAGGTTGGCACTTATGCCATTGGATGCAGATAAATCACTTATACGTCGACCTCCCGGAGTTGCCGAGTGACATACATATTTAGACAAATACATAAGCAATGACGGGGTTGGATATTGGGCCAGAGTATTACAGAAAGCCAACATTATCTCATCTCGCAAAGAATGGCCCTGCAAACAGAAGGGAGATAGCATTGTGTGCATTTGTATGTGTGTCATTCTGTCTTGCCAGCATCAGCAGACACTGGCTCACTGGGAAGGCGTCATGGCTTTATTTATTCATCACCCTTCTGGGATCTTGCAATGAGAGACAAGGTCAATACATATTGTGCACGCACATGGGCACATTCTTGCTCCAATCCATTCAGGCCACCTATAGACCACTATACAATAAATCCGCCTGCCAACATATATACTGTAATGACTGCTAAAGTGGTATCACACACACAGTGTGTTGTGTGGGAGACTTGTTGGCTGATTGGGCCATGAAGCTGAGCCCAGAAAGCACACCAACCCTATTAAAATGTAGCCTGATCTGCAACACACACCCCAATAAATGCTCCACATCAGCTGAGTCAGCACGCCAAGAGTAAAAGGAGCAGAGATTTAGACTAAACAGCAAGGCCTGTAACCAGGAGACGCTCAAAACTTCTCTCTCGACTTTTCCCAAGACCAAAAAACTGCACACAGAAGCACTCAGGAACAAAGGGCACACGTCCATTTCATGAAAAAAAAGACACACACACGGCACACAAGCATGTGTTACTCGGCATCTGGCTCCTCTTAGACCAAGACACAAAAGGAGTAGTATGTGTACTGAATGTGGCGTTGTGTTTTTGTTCCATGCTTTGATGGCTGGCTAAGACTTAACACACACAACCAGCAGAAATGACGCAGCCGCTGACAGATACGCAAACACAAACAACATGCAGCTGCTCAGCGCCTGAAGAAAAAAAAAAACTACACAAACTAATATCCACACAAACAGAAAGTAGCAACAAAGGTAAACTCAGACCTCTATCAGCCTGAAGTGTGCACGCCTCGTGCATGTGTGTGCTGTGATGCGATTTGTGAGTTTGTGTCAAATCTGATTGTCTCATCAAGAGAGCGATGAAACAAATGTTGCACAGCCAAACACAGGCCCTTTTACAGAAGTGCCCCTCACTTGTTTTTGAGCTCTCATGCGATTTGTGTGCACATTAAATGTCAGAGTTTCTTATCTGACTCTCTCCGACTTTATCAGCTTCACACCCTCGTGCTAGACACAGCCGACCACGAGGAGAGGAGGAGGAGGGTGCTGATGGGAGGAGGACGAAGAGACGGTGGGCGACCTCAGTGTTTGATGTCAGAGTTTGGAGTCAAAGAAGGGAAAACTTCAAACACGATGGCATAGAACAAGAGAGATTACATCCCCCAATTCTTCAGTAACACACAGACACACAGACAGGTGTTATCAGTCTACAGCAGGTCAACACGCCCCTGATGAAAGACAAAAAAGCCATGCTACTAGACCCTGCTGAATTCTTGGGAAAACTGGAGGAGTGGCGCATCACAAAGCTGTGAGCCACTGTGAAAATTCATCCACTTCCTCAAGCAGTCAGTGTGTTGAATGTGTACAAGGTGGTGGGGGACAATATAGAAAGCTCCCTTTTGATCAGGATGAGACCTTCGGCAGAACCAGACCCATGGAGGACGGCCATTTAGTAAATAAGTGGCCAAAAACTGCACAAAATGTTTCCGCAAACATGGATTCCGCCTTTCAAAAACATGACTTTTTTTTGCCTTCTTCAGACCATTTCTTCAAATGTCTGACCATTACAAAGAAAGGTGGCACAGAGATGCCCACAGAGGTGGGCTTCAGATCGACAGAATAAGATCGAATAGCAAAGTCTAAAAGAAAAACTATTTAAAAAATGCAGTTAAAAAAGGTACACACTTGTATTTAGTAGCAGTCCTTTTTCATATCCTTTTTTATAGTTCAGAGCATAAAAGAGAAGGAGGCAAAGGTACGGAGAAGTAAATGAAAACCCAATGTGAATAACAATGCATGGAGAGCCACAAGAAGTAGACGGGGGTCATTCATCTGCCAGAAAAGCACTTGATTCAACCAGAGCCTGAGAGGCAGGACTGCGGTGTGCTTGAGGAGGGTGAAGTGCTCACTCACAAACATCCTCGGCGCGTGATACACGCTGGCTGGTCTCAGCCTGGTGGCTAGCGCTAACCTCCATTGGTTAAGCAGCTGGTTTGATGTGGAGCCCACACACAGCGACAGGATGACAGGCAAACTGCAACACCACAGAGGTAGGGACGTGCTGCGGGGGTGTGGGAAGAGTGGCTCTGATTGTTTATATGTGTAAGATGGTCTCAGGAGAATGTGCAGGCGGGTGAAAAGATGGAAGTGAGTCCGGCCTGGCTTGAGTGTTTTCGGGATTGAGTGGCTTTAGAGAGTTTGGTTGTGCCCACTAGCCCACACACAAGTGGCGGTGTAGTGACCACTGGCCATACAGGTGTGTGAAATGACTGATGTAAAACCAGTGGAGAGACCATTCAAACAATTGAGATGGACTGTGAGAGTTAGCTCAGCGTGTGAGATGAAAGACAGCACAGAGTGACGGGGCAGAAAGCGGAAGATGAGGGCAAAAAGTGTGTCCGGGTAGAAAGTGCAAGATGATGGGACAAAAAAAAACAACAAGGGGGAGAAATGACCACCTCCAAATTGAGAAGCCAAAGACCTGTCTGTAGCTAGAGAAAGAGGAAAATGATGAAGAGATAAACATATTGTGGAGAGCCTGGCCTTGTCCCAGCTTTGTCTTTGGTCTCAGACGAGGGAGGCTGGCAGGGGCCGGCTGGCTTGCTGCTCTGGCCCAGGGCCAGGCCACACACTGGGCCACACTGCCCAGCTAACGTCCTGGCCTGAATAGGACAGGGAGCGATGAGCGGTGGAGAGATCCCAAGTCTCGTCATCCCGAGGCCCTTCAACAATCCCTGGGGGGCCCATTGTGTCCCAGGCTCAAACACTTGACACATCTGGTCTCCTCAGTCTGGTGGGGAGTCATTTTCTCTGACAAAGCTGTCTGTGCCACAACCTGAGCCTGGATCAAACGACATCACAGCAGCTGCTGCGCCAGTCAAGCTTTGAGTTATGGACAACAACTGGATACTAAAGGGATGTAAAAACAGCATTTATCCTTAATCTAATATGCACATTAACTGGATTTCTTTCAGCAGCTTCCCAGGTGCCGAAAGCAGGATATATGAAATCTAAAAAACAAAATCTGTCTGAGGAACTCCTGCTTCCATACATCAGTCCCAAAAGTATAGCAATTGCTGTTTGTTGCAAATCAGGGGCTGCTCTGTTTATGAGAACTTTTGACTGCTGCGCGTCACATTCGTTTAACTTGAAAAGACGGGTGACTGAATGAGAGGGTCGAGGCTGAATGAACCCCGTTTTCCGGCTTCCTGAATGAGCCAATCGGGCAGAAATGTTGCCGCCTGTGTTTTAGGAAGACTACTGCAATATCAACGTCATAGTGGGACCCATCACTGACAGCAGAGATGAACGGATGCCTTTCAGCCATGCCTTTGATTCATATTTGCACATTCTGGCACTGGGTGGAGACTGGATATGACTATAGACACACTTAAATGACCTCTGTGTTCAATCTACAATACACAGGCTCCAGTTACTACCAGCTCTGCTTCTCCACGTCTGCCTCTGTTTGAGCTATAAGATTACCACTGGCTCCAGACAGTGATCCTATACTACTCCTCTTCCTGATCCTCCTCACCGCTGTCTCACCTGACCAGAGGAAGACAGGGAGGATGGGGGTGAACGTTAAGATGTGAAAGCAGAGACTGGACAGGAGGTGGAGGGGGGGAAAGAAAGAAACTGAATGGAAAGGAACGGGGGGGGTTGTGTGCTTGTGGCACGACTGCCACGACTGCCACAAGCACACACAAACACACACACACACACACACACACACACACACTGTGAGGCAGCACTCGGCAGAAAGAAACCTCAGACGGCAAAAGATATGGAGCTCATACAGGCTCTTAATCAAACTATGCATGGGGCCCCATTAGAGTCACGCTCACCCCCCAAAAAAAATAGCGTCACATTGATGAGGTCACTGGCCAAGACAATATATCCTCGTAATGAAAATCAGAAACGGGGATTGTGAAAGAAGAAGAGATCATTTTGCTACATGCTGACTGCTGGTGTGCTAACGGTGTCAGAGGAAAAAAATCCCTTAAGACAAGTGGGAACTTCAGATGAACACAGCGGTATTTAGCAGAAGCCAGCACATTTCAAAACCTCCTTCTTCCTGTTGTAATTCTCAGACAAGTTTGCCCGCCCTTACCACCCACTTCCTTTGACTTCCTCTACCACAACTCTAATGCTGATGCAAACCGGATCTTAGTCCTTCTCCATCCTTCACGCTGTGCACTCCAACAGGCAACAGTATGTCAGCCTGACAAGTCTGTGGGTACAAGGAACAGTAACATGGAAGTGAGACTCCATGGGAAGCTTACTTTGTCCTATTGCGTCTCAAAAGGTGATGAGAGACACCGACTTCTTCCCCCCTGCGTACAAGTACCCAGACAGAGTGACGCAGTGCACAACACAGAACAACATGAGAGGAAACGCAGAGCCGAGACAGACAGCCTGCTCGCTGCTGAGCTGACCTGCTGGGCTGGGAGATTTCAGGCAGCATCGATCTGCGTGCAGCTGGAAGCAGAAACAGGCCGAGATGTAGCTTCAATTTGCGTGCAATTATGAAAAACGATGCCAATATGTGTAAATACAGATTAAAAACTACTCAGAAAAACACAGTTTTGTCTGCAAATCCATTTAAGTTACCAGGACTCAAGTTTTTGTTGTTTTTTTTTTACTCAACTGTTCGACTTGAGAACTAAAGCTGGACAGAAGTTGGTGTTTTTTTCTTATGCAGTGCACGTTTGACTTTGCATGTTTTGACACAACAGTGTGCGGCATGATACACACTTGGTAGACCGCACCTTAAAGGGTTTTTTCTATCATTTTTTATTATTATTATTATTTTTAATGAGCATGGAAATACAAGGGGGACGGCATGGTGGTGTGGTGGTTAGCACCATTGCCTCACAGCAAGAGGGTTCTGGGTTGGAGCCCCCTGTGTCTGCGTGGGTTCTCCGGCTTCCTCCCACCGGCCAAAAACCTGCATGTTAGTTTGATTGGAAACCAACTTGCCCTTAGGAGTGAATGTGAGTGGTTTCAAATCCCATGAAAAGGTGCTTTACAACATCTACTCTAACTTTGTCTCTCGACCAAAATACTTGAGGTATTCCTTTTTCATTAAGACTTACGGTGTTTCATCAAATGCAAATTCAGGCATCTGTGTGAACTGCTGCCCCTCACCAAATCCAACATTTACACACAGAACAACTCAGACAACATCAGAAACTTTGACCTGCCCAGCTGTATTCATGCCACTCCGTCATGTGCAGCTCACATCAAAGGGAGATGTGACTGCATATGAATGCAGTCGCATCTCTGCATATGAATTGCTGAAGCAATATAGAAAAGGGGGCCAAGATCTACGACACCGCTGTAAGATGCAACTTGGCTTTTTTCACACAGCAGGAGAAAGCAATAGAATTAAATTAGGAGATAAACAGTGATGGTGCGTATGATCAAACAGTGGAAAATCCATTTTTCTCCACTTTATCGGCCCAATTTCTGCACTTTCAAAGCCAACAGTATCCAGAGATTCATAATCCCCTTGTTCCTCTCAGCTTCTCTTTCTTCCCTCTTTTCCTTCCATATTTCTCGGAATCTTTCATGACAGAAAATTTTTCTACATTTTCCTCACTATGCCACTGACTTCTTTGTTAGTCTGGAGCAGCGTAGCAAACTTTGGCAGTAGCAGCAGGCTCTGTTATTAACCATCAGCCTTAACGCTCTCTTTTTTCCCCCTCTGAACTTTTAAATTTCCTCTGTGTCTATTTAAATCTTTGTCGTGGAGCAAAAAGATGTTCCTGAAATTCCATCACCTAAAATCTTCCATGTATTCGGACATATGCTGCCTGAACCTGCACGGACATGTGCACGTTTGTGGCTGTCGCGTGACACTGACTTTTGAGGTCTCCATTCGCCCAGATCGCAGGAGCCTCCACTGGTTTTGCTAACACTACGCCTTTATTTCCTTATGGCTGGAGCAAACAAAGCCAGGGGGAAAAAAAGAGGGGGGGGAAAAAAGAGGAAAGTGGCTGGGCTCAGTCACCCTGATGCTTTTTGCTTTTTCTCTTTCGAAACTCCATGCTGAGTGTGTGAGTGAATGCATGTGTGTTACTGCTATTTTTAACCTCCTACACAGCAGCAGACGGCCTGCTTTGCTCTCAATAAGTCCCACAGACTGCACAAGTGCACGCTAGGAAACTCTCAAGCATGAGTGTAATGTTTTCCATTGTTCCAGAGCTGGAAAACCCTCACGGGTATCACACTGAGAAAGCTGACGTTCCTGCTTCTTTTTAATATTTGGTTTTTACTCCAAAGAACCTGCTACACTGATTGTGTGTGGAAAAGACACACGTGCAGTGCAGTAAGCACAAATACACTCGCACAGTATCATGAGAGTGCTGTCAAGATAATCCAAATGAAACCAGTAGGAGAGCTAAGAGCCAGATGGGGCTCCTGCTTTTGATCTCATCTTTACACAAACTCCTCTGACTGGACTATTACAGCTTGTGATGGCATTGTTTTCACATGGAGTGAGTGCCTCTCCCATATGTCCACTCAACTCTCTTCTGAATAAGTAACAGTAAGAAAGGTTATGAATGAATGATTTGGAGCTATGGTGTGCCAGTGTGTGAGTGCGTTATGTCATTTCAAAGCCCTGCTCCATTTACCGGGTTTCATTCGTAAGTAGGAAGCCACACTTCGCAGATTCCCTGGGCAATCATCAGCACCATAGATTCATTATGCATAAACAAAGAAGCGAGGTAAATAAATAAATAAAAAGGAAAATGACAGTGGAAAGTGAAACAAATTAGCCTGATGTGTGTGAGAAACGTGAACAAAGAGGATGAAAGTCAGGAAACAGGAAGTGTGGAAGGAGGAAATGAGAAGAGGAAGGAAAGAGGAGGTGGGGGAGAGACAGAAAAATGTGTGGACAGAGCGGATGCTTTGTTTCTGCTCCTGTGGACTTGTGGGATGACGTCAAATATTCCTACTTGTCCAAAAACAAGCATATTCTTTGTGCTGCTGATCCTCCAGGCACAGTTTGATCATAAGCTGTCTTTAATATAATTCATCATGATCTGAATAATAAACTCCTCCCCGCAATGCTGGAGGACAAGGCGTGCAAATCAAGTGCTCTACAAATAAAGCTGGCCTGCCAACTCAGCCAGCAGCTCCGGTGTACGTGAATAATGATGACAACTCTATGACTGCGTGGTGACACTAACCCACATTTTCACGAGTGCGCAAACATTACCTCAGTCTGCACTTCCTCACAACGTGTGGCGTTATAACACCAATCAAATCCAGACGACACTGATGTGGATTTATGTGTGAACGTGGATCGACCGGTGAGAAAAAAAACTTATTTTCCTTCTGTCAATGTAGATATTTTCCATGTATGACACCAAGGATTATAAAGCTCGGCAGTGACCCCCTTTTATTGATCAACCTACAAACCCAGATAACAGGCGCACCAGCAGCATGTGTGCTGCCTGAACAGCTACAAGATCAACAAAGAGCATTAACTACAACTTTTCAAGCGCACAGGTTGTCATGGCGACCACAGAAGCAGAAAGGAGCAGAAACATGTCCCTAACATGCCACCACATATCCTTGTGCTATATATATTCATGATATCGCATGTCTGGATGGGAGCCAGGTTTTTTTCTTTTTGCATTATGCACAATCTTAACACGATTCTATGTGATTTAATTATCCTCATTCTATAGTCAAACGCCACAACGCCGACTATGAACCAGAAAAAACTGTGTGAATGCACAGAGATGGGGACATACTTATGAATTCTGTTTGTCATAAAAGTCAACCACAGAATTAATAGTACATAAAACATTGTTTACACAACAACAGACATGAAGAAAATGGCAAAAAAGAACTGGAAATTTAAGGAATCTAAAATGATTAAGGATCCTGTTGCCCTGTTAGTCATTAAAGTGCTTAAGAACACTAAGATAAAAAAAAAGGACAGGGGCCGATGTGATGGAGTTGCTGAGTTATTCGTCAGCAGAGTGAAAGATCTGGGATATTTTTTCCAACAAGGAAGCAAAAGGGCAGTCTTTCAAACACCTAAAAATCAGTCTTGAAACAGGCAAAACTGAGTGGAACAACAGCCAGAGGCCAATTCACGTTAATAATAAAGTTATCCAGGGTTTGATTAGAGAGATAATACTGTATATACATTCATTCATTATAGACATTCTCCCAGATTTATATTTCAGAGGGGAAAGACCACTGTTCATGCAAGTCAGATCTAAAATTAAAACAAAGACTTCAATTGACTTGAATGGCGACTGTGTCAGATGATGCTCCAGTTTACATTATGAAAGCAGAGGCAGCGCCACCAACATAAAAGAACCCACAGCTCAGATTGCTCCACATCTTAGTGAGACCAGCTCAAACAGCAGCAGAGGGGTCCAACATGTGCACATGCTTTTCAAAGCCCCTCTGTACAGGGCTGGCAGAGGTATGTTCAAAGCATTAAGCAGTAAACCAGCCCTCTCTCTTTCGTAGCAGAACAATCATGTCAAAAGATTAATTTCCAACTATGTCAAAGCTGCTATCCAAACTCACAGCTGTTGCACAAGGAAACCGTTTAAAACATTATCTGTGAAACAATTAGTTTTTCATGTTTAATCAAGTGGCCTCTTTATCCATTTCCATCTTGCCATGTAAGGCTTCAATTGCTCTAAAAACATGTGTCACATGGAAGAATGCGTTAGATGTGCACACGATCCCCCTTCACACATACTGGTTGGTGTCGGAAGAAGGACATGTATGGTTTTTGTGTGTACACTTCTTTTATGCATCTGGTTCCCAATCTCATCCCCAACAGCTGCCAAAGCAAATAGTATATTTTCAAACAAAGTCGGAGTCGATAATTCCTATGACCCAGCAGCTGCTGATGTGAGAGGATGAGGGCAATGTGGTGATGAAAGGGGTTCCAATCACATCTTACGGCAGGTGTGCACCCAAAGCGGCCTGGCTCCAGTTCAGCCCAGTTCAGCTGGAAGGCCACAAGTCTCTGGAGAGGCTCTCAACACAAACCATCAGACAATAAAACACACACACAAAAATGAGTAACTCCAAAAACAAAAAGGCCAAAAAGACACAAAACAGAATAAGCATAAATGATAACCAAGAACCACACAGGAACAAAAACAACAGCAGAAAAGAATAAATACACAGACATGGGCATGCAAACTTCCACAAATGTGTCAAAGCACACATTCCACTTTTTTGTGCAGTGTTTCTATGGATATGGGCTCAGCCCCAAACAACAAACTGCATGAAATATTCACTGAATTTTTCAACATGTGCTCCTTCCCCTTTTTGCACATGTAGAAGTGCAGAAAGAAACGCTGGGAGAGAGCGATGGTGATGTGGGGAGGAGAGGAAGAAGGAGTCAATGAGGGCAAAGGCAGAGCGAGCAGCAGGAGAGAAAGCAAGAGAGAAAACCCAGCTGACTCTGTTCCAAGCTACTCCCCTTAGCAACAGCCCTGGCTCAGCCTGTGTCCCATTGGCCAGCTGACAGCACGCATCACAATCCCATGCACGGCCCTTAAGCCAATCAGGCGTTCCCTTGCAGCTCTGCATTTTGGATTTCATTCTCACCATGGCAACACAACCCTCCTCCTGGCCCTGGATGTGTCCTGTGTAGTGTACAAACAAATACACGGAATACTGTACAAACAGTATAAAGCCCACCAACCTCAGCTCAGACAGCAGAAGGGAGTCTGAGAGCTCCAGAGATGAGAAAGTCATCCAGGCAGACTCAGCTACCGCTGCTGCGTCTCCACACCTGGGAACACATAACAAGGTGAGCCAAAGTGTTACAAACTGTGCAGTGCATAAAGCAGCTGGATTCCACCCTCCTCAGGTTTGCATCATTAGCTCAAACTAAAGCAGGTTTGAATAGGGAGCTTTCATTTAAAGCGCCCTTCACCTTTGTGTCATGGCACTGTGCCTTTTAAAAGACCTGGTGACATTTCATCACTTTCTCTATGCATCAAATTAAAGATAAAAATAAATAAATCTATGCTAATGTGCATGTATATGGCCCAACACCAAGAGACAAGTTTAGTTCACTGCACTTCAAGAGTAGCAGATGAGGCTCTTTGGCTTCCAAATGTGTTGATATGAGTATTGTTCAACCTTAATATCAAGAAGTGAGCAGAAAGCAACATTCAACGATCATTTCTTGAGCTCAATCTTGGTCAAAATGTTTCTTTAAAATTCAGTATTTGGTCTCTAGTTTTATTTACAAGACGTATCTATTATGCCACAGGTTTGGTTACTTCTCCAGATGGCAAACCTTTGTCCCTCTTGGCACGACAGGACTTTAGTATACTGTCCAATCAGAGCGGGAAACCCTTAACTTCTTGGGCTTTGCAAGGGGAGATATTAAATATGATATTAAATTGAAAGCCTGATTAAATCAACATCAAAAGCACAATGTCTATATTAAATAAGAAATTATAAAAAGGTGATTAGAGGTCTTCTATCAATCTTTGGAAAAAAAAACTTTTGGATCCAATTTTATTTGGATCCGTTTTGACAGATCCTGTATTATATTTACATACATACATATAAACCTATATTTAAGTTTGTCTTTGTCTTACTGTTAGAGCTTTCATTACTATGATTAATAACTGCCATAACTGTAGTGACGCCTCCCATTTCTCAAAAACATAAGCAGAGAGTCGAAGACGAGGTAAGTGCCTACATCCTCTTTGTTCTCCCAGTGTGGCCCGAAATTCAGAAGCTGTGGGCAAAGGACAGAGAGAATCGGAGATTCAAAACTGCGAGGAAGAGACGTGGAGTGAGGCAGAAGGAAAGAAAAGTGGTGAGAGGCAGAGCTATAGAGCGGGAGACAGGCCGGCTCCTGGAGAATGAGCAGGAGAGACAATGAATAGCAGCTCCTCTGCACACAGACTCATGATGAATGGGTCTGCTGCCTAAAAAGCCAGTGCTCACAGGGCAACAAGAGAAGTGTGTCTGCTCCTCCGGCTGTGTGTGTGCATGTGTGCAGCGACAAAAGCGATCCATCTGGGCTATTGTTGGAGTGACCACACTGGAGGCGACGTTGGGCTCCAGTATCCCCTCGACCCCCACAAACCCAACTCACCCAGCTCTCAGGGTCAGCCGTCAAACCTAACAGCTAGTCATTAACAGCAATAGCAGAGATTCCCTTTGAGTTTGATGTTGGGAAATGTAGGTATCCAACCAGCAGTAATTAGTCAGCCAGATACCCCAGGGCATAATTACATGTCCATAGGAAGGCTGCGGGAAAAACAATAATGTGTTTTATGGTACTCTGTGTTTGTCTTAGGGATCAATGATTAGCATGATCACTATGAAAGGGCCACAGCTCACATGAGAGACCCACTGTCTGACATTTCTGCTCCGCTGCCGTTAATTGGTACAATTGTGCAAAGTGCTGTTTTCTATTAGCGGCTGATTAAAATCAATGTTAGGGTGCAATTATGGAGGCCACATTGGAATCTGAAGGGCGACGCGCAGATGCTCAAAAAAATAATAAAATCTGAAATCGCGATTTCACAAATCATGATTTAATTATGTCAGGTGTTTTGGTTTCTGGCCCTATAAAGATTATCAAACCCGAAATGACCAGGTTTCAAAACGTCTGGTAGACATATGGCAGACAAGCCCTGCAATTTAAAAAAAGTAGAGCATAAATGAAACCATGTATCCTTTTTCGAAATCTCTCTCAGAAAATGAATCGATCTGACTGTGACAGATCAAACGCTCCAATTGTAAATGTGAACTCCCTTTTGGCAGATCCTGTATAGTGGTAGTTCTATAATGTTCTGTTGATTTATTGATGAAATGCATCCAGCTTCCATCCGACTGGCAGACCACCCAGAGACACTGCTGATGCAATCTACACTCTGCCTCTAAAACGCAGATCCCTCCCAGACTTGCGGCATGAGGCACCTGGAAATTCATTCTGAAACGACGTCTCAGGCTCTCCCACTTTGAAGCTGAACTGGACCAGTCAGCTGCTGATCTGATCAGAGGTCTGAGCAATCAAAAGTGTACCGCCCCTCTAATGAAGCTGAAATTAAAACTACGGTAAAAGTACACAAAACAAGTAACCCTGATGGTAACCATCCCAAGTGACCAGCCCTGTTGCCTGTGACGACAGTGACTTAAAATTATTGGAAGCAGACATCGTGTATAAAACTGCAGGAGATATGGCCAATCTCTGTTTAGAAGCAAACCAAATCTGATTCTATCATATTCTGAGAAGGAGATTTTCAGGCATGAGGGGAGAAGGCTCTGTTTGGAGCCAATGTAGATGAGAAGTTAAATCATTTTGAATCATGTACCACCTGTTAGGTCGATTTAGCGTCACCGCCTGTGGTGTGAACGCAACCTTGAAGAAAAAAGAAAAGGCCTTTAAAGGTTTGTTGTCCTTTGGGGAGCTCTCCAGGCCTCGTAACTCTCCAAGAACCCCTAAATCTACTTGGACCAAAATGTCAAAAGGGGCTTTCATCTCAAGCAACTCCCAGCTATTGTATGAAATAAACATGCTACCGACAGAGCTTTACTGGGGCAGGAGAAATGTTATGATGCCGCACTGGCTGGCAATTCTATGCATAGTTTATTTAATTCAATTAAAAACAGGCCTCTTGCTCTGCGTGCTGCAGCTCAGAGCAGTGGCCCATGGCAGCAGAGCTTCCTCTAATCGAGTTAGCCTGATAACAGGCGTGGCAACTGGTTTTCCAGGAACACACTCCGTCACTGAGCACACACTCCCGGCCGGTGGATTTCACCCACACATACCCACACAGATAATCAGAGCACAACAGCAAATACCCAAAGTGTGACCTACCTTTCTGTTGGCTGGATTTTAAAAATGCATGTGCAGTGCTGCGAGTCTGCTGACATCAATGCGTGATGGCTTTGTTATACACATACCAAGACAACCTTATTAGCACGTTCATCTCTACATTCACACACACATCGACATGCTTCTCTTACACAGAATACCCATCAGCTTAAGTCCCACATGCGCTTACTTGAATATTAGTGGTTGTTGATCTGCCAACAGCTTGATGAGACATTTAGGTAGGTCAGTAGGTGAATGGTGCCTTCACTGTCTGGACACCTTGTTTGGCTCACATGAACAGACACACAATAAAAGCCCTCTTTGCAACCATGTGGCCCAGTTCTTCTATCCAAACTCAATGACCCCTGGCACCTTTGAGTTCATCGGGTTTGAATTAGGAGTTCCTCCAATCCGGTCATCCGTGAAAAAAAAAAAAACATTTTAAAACTTGGATTATAATGAATACTTCCTAAAATTCAACTCATCAAAAAAAAAAAGAAACACTTTATAAATTTTCCTAAACAAAAGACACAAAGCCTTTGTGCAAGCCGTTGGCACATCAGCAACCCTCCATCCTGCAGACCTGGTACAGCATACTCCATCCTTACAATGTATGCACTCTGCTCTTTACCGCCCCCTATTGAGCCCCTTTTTGACATACATATGCATATAAAATGATCAGCAGTATATCACAGTGGCTTTTAGAACTCCACACTCATTATTACACCTTTAGGGTACGCTGTTCTTCTTTCTGTACGTGGGCATGAAAGCAGCCCACAAAACGTTGTAGAGGTCTGGACAGTGTTCAGTCTCCTCAAACCAAGTGTACTGAAGGGGTTGATTCACATTGTAAGCAAATATTAGGGTTACACGCAGCTGGCTGAGGAGGGACCTCGGGGGCCCTTATGGACTGGTGAGGACCAATGAATTCCAAAATTGGTCACAAAGCCATAAATTACTCTTCAGGAGTATACCCAATCAGATGCACCTATGAAACCACCATCTCTTTTTGTGAGTGGATTTTGGCTTGTTGAGGAGATGATTTCCAACTTTATTTTCCTTCCCTCGTTAGGCTACTAGTGTAATGCAGTGACACTGACTTCATTCAGCTAAAGGAGGGGCGGCTGAGTTCATTTTGTGTTCAGACAAGCCTTTGGCTTTCTGCTAAAGCTGTTACTTTCAGGGATGTAGAAAGTAAAAAGTGACATGTCAGAAATGAAACCAACCCTGACCTCCATCGCCACAAAGTTGCGTGGGACTCTTATTTTTGTATGTGTACATATCTACATCTTCAGCCACACTGAGACACAGCTGATAGAGATCTGAAAGTGAAGCTCATGTGCCCATCTTCAAACAACATTCAGCAGAATTTCTGCATTTATGGAAGGATGTTATTCACTTTGGGGTGCAGTATATATTTTGAGAACAACCAAACCTGGATCTGCTAAGATTAAAATCATTTAGGAGGCAACAAAGTGCAAGTGTTTTCCCATTGGCCCATCTTACAAACAAGAGAATAACCCTTTCATCAAACCATCCGTCTACAAAGGCCACAGCTCCAGTTTCACTTCCTGCTCTCACTGTTAATGGGAGCTGTGTCTAGTGTACATCTTTGCTTTACTTTCCTAAAATTTGTGTTAACAGAGTGATCCGTTTCAGAAACACAACCGTCGTGTACTGGTCTCCGAGTGTGACCAGAACCCGCCTCGGACACAGATGGACAACAGGAGCTGTTCTCCACCAACCTGCTGCTACGCCCACTGCATCAGCATGGTGGACGTGGTGGAGAAATAAACACTTATCTAATTTACCGGAATGCCCAATAGAGCGCGGCTCATTTCTCTGTGCATTACAGATGTTTGGGGATGAGGCAGACGTGGCAACATTTCTGCAGGTGCAGCTCTCTGGGAATTGACTAAAACCCCAAACTGAGAGGGTTTAAGCTCCAGCTCCTTGTCTGCTGGGTAGGATCCCTCTGTGTCCTGACTCCTGTCTCTCCTCCTGCCTGCTTCTATTCCACTCTTTCCCTTAGTTGGCCCCTCACACACAAAGGCAGGGGGGGAGGCAGAGGTGGCGGAAGGAGGGGGGGGGGGGCGGCAGAGAAGGAGCTGGAGCGGAGGCCGGCTCAGGTTGGGGGGGGGGGGGGGGGGGGGGGGGCGGGGGGGGGTGGAGGGGGGGGAGGGGGGGGAAAGGGGGGGGCGACAGGGACAGCAGAGGGCAGGGGGTGGGGAGAAACCTGAGAGGCAGAAAGCCAGAACAGGAGCTGCTGGAAAAAAGGGGGATGGCGGGGGGGTCCACGGGTAAGGGAGTCCAACACTATAAGACAGCTTATAGCTGCAGTGATTTTATTCTTTTTTTCCAACCCTGAAGGGGGCTGGCTACGGATTTGTTCTAGAATGGGATTCAGTTTAGGAGAAGCTGGGATTTGATGAGATTTACACTTTTTCTTGAACTGAAATGCACATCCTTCATCTTCTAAACCCTGTGTAAGCATTTTAGCCATGTTTTATTCCTGAGATTTTTCCCTCATTCTCAAGCCTCTTTTCCCTGAATCAAGTTCTCACAACACACACACAAAAAGTGCAGAGAAGTTTCCACTTCAAAGTGAACCCACAACAAGTACAATCTCTGGTAGGGAGACTTTCTACTTTAGTTCTAATTTCTTTCTAAATATAATTCATTTTCTCCATAAGACAATACAATGGAACCCAAGATGTCTGCTGCCACTTAAAGCAGATCACTTGCAGTCAGCTTGGAGGTTTTTCAGTGCCAAACTCTTTTGTGATCAACATCATTATTGCGTTATTGTGACATCCTTTACATTTTAGTTACAGTGGGAGAAAAACAAACTCAAGGCCAACTTTCATGATGGCTTAGTGAACATGAACGAGAAACCTTTTCCAATAGTTGCCATGACAGCACCTCTGTAGGCAAACAAGCAGCATGGAAATGAACACATCCCTTAAATTCTCCAAAGTCCGGTAATGTCGATAGTTGGTTGTCATGCGGAATGATTCCAGATTCATTGGTTTCCGATAATATATTAATGAGCAGGGTAAGACTTTATGCTATTATTGTATTTAGATAGATGGCTCTGGTTCAAGTCAGCTACATGTCTCATTACATTTGTTACATGTTAGAGATGATATCTGCCCTCTCCATTTATGAATCTGTGCCTCTTTGACTCCTCATCAACTCCAAGGATGTGAGTAGACACAAAGTGGTAAAAGGAATTAAAGGAAATGCAGTCATGCAAAAAGAGAAAATGTGGGTCACAGCCCTGTTAGCTAGGGTTTGTCCTGTCTCTGTCACTGCATCTCACCATTTCTGTAAGATGAAGATCAAAAGGATGGGACTACCTATACAAGTGCTCTCAGAACAGAGCATTAAGAAGCACACCCATTTGAAACCTCACATAAGGGCATCCTCTCTTACAGATTCTCTGATTGGACTCCTCAATTCAGTTGTGACATTTTAGAAATCTAAATAGGTCACAGAGTCCCCAATGCATCAGGATACAAAAAGTTGGTCTGTTTTACTCTGTTATTCTCGATATGTTAAACAGCTACCTCCACCAGTTAGAGCTGGCATGGAGGCATGAACTCGGCGACCTCCTCTGGCATCAAAGTTACATAACTCCAATACTGAGGAGCTGTGAGTTTGCACACTTCTCTGTCATTATTCTCATTCTTTCTTAAATCGTTTTGAGGCCCTGGTTGTCTGAGACAACAGCTGACACAGAATCGATCTGTGAAAAAAAAAAGCCTTGGAGTCTGAAATGTGATCGTGAAAATCTTAGGTGTGAACGATGTTGCAATACGCCCTTATGGACCTCCAGGAAGTGGATGATGTCAGCTCCACCTCTCCTTTCCTCCCCACGCCACTCCTCCCCAAATGACACTGCCAATGATGACAGAGAGAAGAGGAGGAGAAGGAGGAGGGCATTGAAGAGGAGTCCCCCCCCTCCTCCCTTTGCTTCCTGTCCTCCTCCTCCTCACCCACTACTTCCTGCCGGCCTACCCCTGGGCATCCTGACTCAGCTCTCACCACCTCTCTTCCTGAATCTTTCTCTACATGCTGCCTTGAAATCTGTTCGCGTTTGAAGCTGAAGTCTTTCTCCCTTTTCGTCCACAGGGTCTGAGGCAGTTTAACATTTATTCAGAAGCATAGTTTGATGCAACGTCAGGTAAGGAAAGCATAAAAGAAGAGCAAACAGAGGCAGAAACTACGCTAGATGGAAAATCTACAGTTCATAAAGTGACTGAAGCTCAGGTTGAGAGACAGTTTTGTACGTTGTGTTAAAAAAGCAGGAATCTTAAAAATCGACGGCTCAGTGGAGCTGGGTGACTTCACAAAGCTTGATCAACTGCAACGTTTAGGAGAAAAATACAATTTGAATAGAAAAAAGTTGGATGACATGAATGCCTTCTGTCCAGGCCTGGGGGAATGTGGCTTTTACTTCCACTCCCCGACATGTGTCACTCATCTGCTGCGTCCTGAACTAGATCCCTGTCCAAACAAACTGGTCCCAGGTGCTCCATATGGAACCACTTCCCTTTCAATCAGCCAAAGTCCAAACCCTGAAATAAAAATGTGCTGCCAGGTGCTGCGAGTCAGGCATGCAGACAGGGACATGCTCTCAAATTTATTGTTCGTGTTGAGGTGATTTTGGGGGATCACCCCAACACAAGGAAGCAGCTGTCTGACCAGCGATGTGATTGGGCCATGTTGACCATTAGGTCCTGTGCTGCATAAAGAACCATCTCTGAGGCTTTGCACAGTCCACAGTCTACACTCTCCTGAACACCTGAGTCAGCACAAGGTCTTCGTTCACATTGACATTTGTGCTGCATTTACCGGAGTCAAAGCTATTTCACCACAAAACTGCAAAGGGGACAACATTTCTGAGTACCGACGAAGAGAATCCAGTTTTTTTTTTTTTTGGGATGCAAATTGTGACTTTGCATCCCAATTTTTATTGTATTTCACCTTGTCATTCAAAATGGTATTTATGAAGACAAGTATGAGTACAGGAGGGTGTGAGTCCCCAGCCGTTGGGATTAACATTTGCCTTTTTGGGCCTTTTTTTAAATTATTATTTTTTTATTACGGGGGAGAAAAAGCAATACTGTATATCAGTGGAACAGGATACGATACGATTAGATGTGGGAGCCGAAATGGAGCCACATGTGTGTCTGCAGTCCCATTCCCAAACAGCTCCCCATGGTGGATGCTGCCACCATGAATTGTTCCTTCGTCTTGGACGGAACTGTGTGCATATTTTCATGTGCATCCATGTGTGTAATTGATCTGATTCACCGCCAGCTGTAAATGAGTGTTATAAAGCTGAGCGGGCTACAAAAACCCAGGTGTGTGAGGCTTAGCGGGGGGTCCTTGGACACACATACATTAGTGAGAATGTTTCTTTGTCCGTAAGCGGCGGATCAAAACAGAGAGGGAAGGTGGGGGTGTTGGAGGCGTGTGTTAGAAAGTGTGTGAGAAAACGAAGCAGAGCTGGTGTTAGGCTTCTTTACACCAAACTGTTTCATCTGGAAAACAGACGTCTCCACCAAATTATTTCGTAAAAAATTGTATGAACAGATTTCGCTAGATTTTAGACTTTAGTAATTCATGAATCATACCTCAACAGGGATTACGTAAAAAAGAGCCCATTATAGGTTATTAAACTGGCTCAGAATCTTTTAGCGAGCCCACAGCAGGCTAGAGCAATCTGAAAACTTTATAATTACTTTTGTCCACAAACAAGCCAATAAGCCTGACTTTTGTTCAGTTTTAAGCTTGTGGGCCTCATAAGCAAACACACAATCTGACTGAAAAGCAAAAGCCCCTTCCTGCTGGTCCCGGACAAACAGGGAAAATAACTAAGAACAAAGAAACAAAAACAAAAGAATTTAACACCAAATTAGATAGAAATTCTTTTGTTTTTCTAAAAGGGCTGAAAACAACACAGAAGAAGAGCTGAAAGCTTAAGAAGCAACCTGAGCCACGATCAGCCGTACATCACATGTCTACATCTGTCCATGTGCTCTCTGTGAAGTGCTTGTACAACATACGCCGAAGAACAATATATCACGCCGTGAGTGCATTTAAAAGCTGCAGCGACCGGCCGGCGATTGCAACATCTGTGAGTTCTGCAAGCATCTCTTTGTGTGGCAAAAAGCTCCAATAAATACACCGCTGGGCTGAACTGTGAAGTCACACATGCCCGAATTGTCACTATCACACAGCTTAAAGTCAAGATAAAAGGTCAGGAGGTCTTACCCGAGCAGGCGGGGGCTTGCAGACAGCTTCAGATGGTTCCCCTGCAGGAAAAAGATGTCAGCGTGTAAGCACTGGGGCAGATAAGAATCAGAATCATTTGTCTCCTGTCATTAGAGGGAAAATAGGTACAGTTGTCTGATACCTTCAAATGTCTGAGCTGTTGAGGGATTTATATTATCCATTAATATTAGGCTGTAATTAAAGGATTTAGATGTAATAAACAGAAAGCGTTTATTTGAACAGAGGAAATATACCACTGAAAACTGTGGCAAGTTTAAAAAAAATAAAATAAAAAGGATTTGGAGAGTGAAGACAATTTTCCATTAAAAAAAACACTAAATTATTTGACATGTGAGCCCATCTTACCATCTCTGTCTGGCAGCATGACGTTTTCTCAGGTTGTACTGGTAACGAGTTCCTGCAAACAGGAGGCTCTTCAAACACAATGCACCGGCGCCTGGCCATGCTCTCCACCACGATCCTCACCAGCTCTGAAGAAGGCAGACAGACATTACAGCTTTAGTGATAAACCAGGAATAAAAAATGAAGAAATAGATTTTCCCGATGTATACTGTCAGGGCGTGTCATGTACGAGACCATCAGGTGATCAGAGGGGTACGGACTGAGTTTTGTCTGCGTGGTTGTGTGTGTGTGTGTGTGCGCGTGTCTTTTACATCAGCTGCACAGATGAGCTGATGTTCCTGAAGCTGAAACCCAGACCAGGGCTGGACTGGGAGGAAGTCGCCCCCTAGAGGACAAAATACGCTCCTGCCCTTTCAAAAACCATCCAGCTGCAGTCTGAGACACATTGTGCATGTGAATACAAAACTGGTAAATGTTGCATCAACTATGGTAGAGTTTTCTTAAGTCATAGTTTATAACAGGGTGGTGTTTGTCACTTTAAAGTCTGCTTAGAAAAATTAAATAAAATCACAGTGACAGACTGCTGCTTCCCAAGCGCCGGACCAATAGACTTAAGAACTCTTTTGTCCCCCACGCCATCAAACTGTACAACGCCTCACTGGGGGCGAGGAGGTGACACAGGACAGGGGGAAGAGATATTACATACACATACACTGTACTTAATCTGTATTTTTTGTATTTTTATTTATTTATTTGTATATTTTTGCTTAAACTAATTCTAACTTGACACTGTTTGCCCTTTAAGCTGCTGGTAACCTTAATTTCCTGAGGGAGTCTTCCCAAGGGATCAATAAAGTACTGTCTAAGTCTAAGTCTAAGTCTCTAAGGATAAAAACAGCACATTACACATTGTATAAGGGCCTCTGGTTTCATGACATCCACTCAATAAGTTAAGGCACTTGAATTTAGTTTTTAATGTTTTGCAGCTCGGCTGCCCCCCTTTGTGCACTGCACTGTGGGAAACCGAGTTCACACGCTGCTCTTTTTAAAGCTACATGCTATGTATAAGAGCAATAAGTGAGAGTGACAAGCAGTTATGACCACCTGTTAAAAAGTCACTCCAATAATAATAATAATATTTTGGCATTCTTGCTGACCAATGAATGCATTTGTTTCATATCCACATTGTTTATAAAAGCTTCAACAACATATTGAAGAGCCCTGGAAATATATTATAATAAAATGAATTTGCTCATCATCAAATATAGATAGAAAAAGATATATATATACACACACATATATGTGTGTGTGTGTGTGTGTGTGTGTATGTATGTATGTATGTATGTATGTATGTATGTATGTATGTATGTATGTATGTATGTATGTATGTATGTATGTATATAAAAAGAGAAAATTAACGTTCATTACCTAGTAACAAATATACCTAAGTCTTCTTGATGTTTTAAGCATACAGGCTTTAGCAGGGCGTCCAAACTCGGTCCTTGGAGCTCTCCCTGCTCCAGCACACCTGATTGTGGTTAACTAGATGAGTTCCGCACGAGCCCGGTAATGGCACGTGTGTTGAAGCAGGGAAACACCCACAACAAGCAGGACAGCAGCCCTAGAGGCCCGGAGTGAGTCACCCCCCCCCCCCTTCTTTAAAGCATAGTCCACAGTCGCCATCTTGTGGCGGGAAGACCAACTGCTGCTCCGACGGCAGGCAGGCGGCAGGGGGGTGGAGACAGTAAGAAAATCCAGGGGAAGAAAATTCAAACGCTCTTCCTGGAAATAGTGGAGAACCCGCCACAACTTCACCACATGACATTTCCGAAAGAAAATGCGACACTCCTTCCTCCACCATCTGCAAACAGCTTTCCACCAAGATAGCGTTTATTTGACCAACGGTTAGAGATAATAAATGCGACGGCTGCACATCACACCCACAAATGCAATTTATCGCCTTTTGTGTTTACGTAGACCGAGATCAACACAAGCCGATTGCGACATCACCAACTCTAGATCCTTCCTTCCCGTAAACTATCCCTTTCCTTACCGTAGAAAACATGACATCACCAACTCTGGTTTTAGTGATAATTTACAGAAAGAGAACGAAACGTCATTCTAAAGCACAGACGCATGCATTTCCAATGAGACAACTCGAACTATTATTCACGTAAAGTTGGCCTAATCCATTATTACATATTATATAATGACCACCCACTAAACCATCCACATATAATTTGTGTCTGCTTTTTTTTTTTTTAAACAGAGATTGTCAAAAGCTCCCATTTCTCCAGCAGTGAGTTTTCTCCGTATTTTGCTGTTATCGCGTCCCTTTTATAAGACCTACGTCAGGAATAGAATACTGTGTGTCATGGGTTTTTTTTTATTTTACATTAGCATTTAGAGAACACAGGTTCCGCCTCACATGGCAGAATGTGGGCTCCGGTCTCACCGTGTCTGCTGCTTACCTTTTCTGTGCGGTCCAAACATCTCCCGGGGAGGCGCCGAGCTAAAGCAGCCTACGAGGGGCAGATCTGCCCAGCAGTCCATCTCCGTGTCCAGTCGCAAGATGACGCAGCCCTTTCCCAAAAAGCGCGATCCCCCATTCTACATCCATAAGGCGTTTAGGTGCAGGGCTCTGCGTGTGTGTGTGTGGGGGGGGGGGGGAGCAGATCCCAGAAAATGTGCTGGTAGTCGCCCATGGGCAAGGCATGACGGGCGAGCCCATCAGGGATGTTGCATATCTGCACTGTCACATCGGCCCAAAGGATTGCACAGCTCTTTTCCTCCCGTGGTCGGAGCCTTTTGCCGGAATAAAAACATGAGACAAAAGCTGCTGAGGGCTCCTACTCAGCGCGGGCAGCGATGGGCACAGATTTTCGTATCACCTCCTCCCAGAAAAGAAGAAGAAGAAGAAAAAAAAAAAAAACAGAACCAGCTCTGTGATTTATGTCATTGTCATAGAGGGAAATTTTCCATCCAAGCAGGGAGTCCTTAAAAGAAATTGCGCAGTTAAAAAAAAAAAAAATTCTATTGAAACGGAGACTCTTTCTGTCCCCGTTGAAAGGCTCTTTCCCTTTCTCCTCCTCCTCCTCCTCCCTCCCTTTCTCTCTCCTTCTCTCTCTTCCCCCCATGCAGGTTTATTTTCAGTGGAAGAGTCTCGGACATTAACTGCCCCGCCTCCATACTTACTGGCAAACACACTGTACAACTTGCCCAAATTCCATGATCGGCTCCTGCTGAATGGAGAGCCTCAAGTCCCAGGTTCAAGTGCGGGGCTGCTGCTGCTGCTGCTGGGCTGCGGGTTGTTGCCATCAGCAACCTGAAGAATTAAAAGTTGCTCCTTTTTTTGGGGGTAATCTTGCCAGGTGCCGGGAACTTTTTCAAGAGACGCAAAACTAGGTCACAGACATGCTGGGAAATCAAATTAAAGTACAAGACGAAACCCGTTCAGGCCAGATGAGATTCGGTTTGCTCCTGGGAGAGTGTGAGGTGCTGTCAGGGAGCCTCCACAGTCAGGCCGCTCAGATTCTAGTGAGTCCATGTTCAACAGATGGTTTCATGTGATGAAGCACTTCCTCTGGCTTATCCTGTAATGGTTGTTATGGGGCCTAAGATACAAACTTGGTTTTTCCTTCCGAAATTGGAAAAGCAAAGTTGTCTTCCTGCGTTCGAGAAGGAACTTTATTTCATTTAATTTTTAAAAACATGGGGTTTCCAGATTCAAATTTACGCAAAAGTAATTAATGCTGCATAACACATGTAAAACCGCTCCACAGCACATTTACATTCTTCTTCATTTCAGCCGGGGTCCAATATTTGTCACAACCAGCCCAATGAATACACCAATTTGAATTTGAATTCAGCGTACTCCCCATGTCTCCCACCCAACTAGAGACCACCAGTGTGCACACACACTCACACACACACACAGACCTGGGCCAGATAAAAAGGCTCTTAAACCCTGAGGAAGTCTGTGTTTGGTCTTTCAAAAGAGTACAATCCTCATTTCTGAATACAACCTTGAGTTGCACCCCGCCTTTCCTCCTCTACCCTCCCTGGTTCCCCTCTCTCATTACTGGACCTTTCTTTCTATGGCCTCACTTTCTCCGGAGTCCTTCTCTTGTCCTTCTCCTCCTCCCTTTCAGGACTTTGGGCTTAGTCCCTTCCAGTAGGGAAGTCCAGGGCTCGTCTCTCATGGCGCCAACTGAGTGACACCAAACGTCTCGTCTGAAAAGCCTCATTACTATTCATTCGTTTGGTCAGCCTGCCTCCAACCTTGTTCTTTGGAGATTCATATTAGCATATACATATCCTTCAGCTTTCCTTGACTGACTGCAGTGTTTTCATGAGGGTTACTGAAGTTTCAGTGCAGAGGGCAGAGCCAATGAGGAAACAGCAGAAGCAGTGTGTCATTCAGTGCACTAATCTGAATTTGTGGGGCTGTGATCATTAACTTTTCTAAGCCTTGAGGTGGAATGATGCTGATGTCGATTTTCATGCAAATTCAGAACAAGAAATTCCTTTAAAACTTTCACTTGAACAAGGCAAAGAAGATCTAGCCTAAAATGAAAATGTTACTTCATTGACTGGAATCCAGGAATTCATTGGTTTGTCCGGGTAGCTTCAAGTCTAACTCATGGTTTTACGTCCAAAGTTTATCCAGAGCAAGTTTAGGTCAGGCTAAAAGATGAGGGGGAATCGGTTAAATGGCAAATGTGAAAACTCTGTGCAGTTTATACTAAGTGGTGTCAGGTTTCCTTTCACTTACAAAGCTGATTCGAAGAGGAGGAATAAGCTGCCAACCCCCCCCCCAAAAAAGCCTACTAACAGAAAGTGAATCTGACATGTTGCCATTGACTGATTCTGTAGAACTAGCTGTCCTGACTGGAAATTAACCTCTGATCCACAGCAGCTGTGGGCCACAAAAGAATAAAAAGATGAGCGATCCCATTCAGAAATTACGTTCATCTCAAGGAATTTCTTATATCATGTTTGGGAAGTGCTGGTCTATCATCAAAGTTCACTGTTTGCCAGCTCCAACCACAAACAGCTGGCGAATCATATCATTTGAGCAGTTATTTCTATTTTCCCTAATGTACACCAAGTCCCCTTCCATGGGAATTTGAATAAAAAAACTATGAAAACCAGCAAGCGTCTGTTCTCTGTGAACCTTTTGGCTGTGTTTTTTTTTAGTCTGTATTTCCAGCCATTCGTACGTCTTCCCCTTACCCTCGGTCAGCAGCAGGTAATTCACCGAGCTGTTCCCAGAGTCATCCTTTGTGGTAGATTCAGGCTGTGCTGCAGGTCCTCGTCCGAATGAGAGAGTCCTCCAAAAAGAGTTCCAAAACAACACCACTGGCCTTTTTAAGGATCAGGTACTTCCAATACGAGCTCTGAACAGATGACAGGGCTCCTTTCTCTGTGTCATAGAATGAAAACAAGGAAGTCATCTATCAAGCTCTAATAAGCAATCCATTTATTTTGGTCTCTGTTCCAAATCCTAAGAGAGAGAAGTGAAGGTTGGAACTGGCATACTCGCCTGTGCCTCATCTGTTTAAGACCATGGCTTGTTTTTCTAATAATAAAGAATGTAATATTGAATTATGTATCGGCACTGTCAGATAAAAAAAGCCCCCCTAAGACCCTAGTTTGCACGCTACAGACTTTAGTTTGTAAATCGAGGCTTCACAGATTTTTTTTCATGAACTCACTGTGAACATTTGAATGATGTCTTTCATATGGACATGTCTACTGCACTGTGTTTCTGGTCAGTATTTTCTAAAAACTGATTAATTATTCTGTTTTTATCAGCACACACAGTGCCTTTTTTTCTACGACCCGTATAGGAAGCACTTTGGCAGTGCTGGTATGTTCACATAAAATTGACGACAACTCGTGACAGCTCATAAGGCTGGGAATTAAATGAGCTCACACGCTAACATTTATATGACCAAAGCAGACACAGATGTTTCAAAGAAGACTCCAGCCCTGTCATTCACAACGCTTCACAGTAGGACACTATTCCCCACTAAGGTGTGTGTGCGTGCATGTTTGAGTGGGGTCAGCACGGAAAGACTGATGTAAGTCTGCAGAGACACCATAGGTCAGCTCACACCAGAAAATGGAAGCGAAACAGAAAGAGGAAGACGACTGTTTGACAGCACACCAATTCAGAAGTCTGTTCTGTGTCCTTTAGAACTCAAAGACACATGTCAAATGAAAAATGTGATAAATGTGATAAACGTAAAATAAAAAAATAAAAAATAAAAAACAGTTTGTTATAAGTCTCAGCTGTCCAGGCTCATGAGAAGAGCGGTCCCTCTCTTGATCCAGTGGTCAGGAGTCACAGCTCCAGATTTGAGTTCAACACCGACCACAAAAGATGCTTGTCCTGCCCTCCCAGAACGCACTGGGAAGTAGTAACATGGACACAGGTACATACCTATTTCAACACACACACAAGAGAGACAGATGGGGTTGAGTCAGCAAAACCACATGGAAACATCAGACAGACAAAAACAAGAAAGCAAAGATGAATCAGTTCATATTCAAATTACAGCTGAATAATTTAAGAAAAAAAAAGATGGGGGCAGCGGGTGCGACGATGAAAGGAATCTCCTGAACGAAGAAGTTCCAGACTACTCACTCTTAGACATCTTCTTGCGGTTTTCTGCTGTTCTAAAGTGGATGGTGGGAACTGAACAGACCATCTGCATGGGCTCAGCTTCCACCAGACAGGAGTTCTTCTGGTCCCAACCAGCCCCCTCCAGGAATAAACCTCTGATAAACACTCCGTCCTGAAGGGAAAAGACACAGGGAGAACAAGTACTGAACTACTGACAGGTACTGGGAACAGAAGTGTGTGTGTGTTTTTGAGGGGGTACTGTTTGAATATAGCTGTAGGGATAGAAAAAAAAAACAGAAAAGGAAGTGCTGCATTAGGAGAGATGGATGGAGGAGAAATGGAGGACAAAGGGGAAGCTGGAGGAAATGATGCAGCTATGCTAAAGATGGTGTACGAGGAGGGGAAAGAGGAAAAAATAGGTGTGAGTAAATGGGAAGATGAGTGGAGCGGTGAGGGAAAAAACTGCATAATATGAACATGAGACATAAGAGGAGAGCTTTACAAACAGCTTAAGAAATCAGGGTGGGATAGATGTGTTTGTTTGGAAGCTGAGTAAAAATAATGAGAATAAAGAAAAGCAAAAAACACTGAAATGATTCAGAAAAGAGATGATGGGTTGTGATATTAAGAGTAGTTCAGCAGCCCCCTGCTTTTAATGAAATGCATTTTCCAGAAGACAAAACAGAGTGTAAATGAAAAAAGGACAGAAAGTAGCACCAACAGTGGGAGTGCTCTGATGGCAGGATTATGAAAATCACTATGGTAATAGGAGTGTATAAACAGGGAGTCACCTTGGGCGGGGAAAGGAGGTTGTTGTCATCAACAGTGGACACAATAAACTCCCAGGACAGAGTGTCAACTGATATCTAAAGGCAAACAAAAGATTTCAATGATTACTATCGACAGTGTTGAAAATACAAATGGTCACTTATTTAGACTACTATTTTAGAGGTCTGTTTTAAATTGAGTAAATGTTTATATTTAAGCATGAACAAATCAGGAGGATATTCCATATCACTTTCGCTTTTAATATTTATCCATTGTAACTTATTATTATAATGCATACTGCTGTATAGGGGAGAAGGCTGTTTGATATGAGGGAAAAAATTAAAAAAGGAAAAACAAAGCTGTATACTATAGAAAAACATTTTACAATGTGGGAAAAAAACTATTCCAGAAAAAATATTTATTTAAAAAGCAAAGTCATGATGAATTACAACTGCTTTTACAGGCCTTGGGTCTGACTTTGGCTTTTGTCACATATCAGACCTTTTCTTATGTGACTGAAGTGGTACAGACAATGCTTTGGTGACATGTGCAGAGGCAGAGTGGGTTGTCCATGCTGCTTTGTCTGTGACATGCCTTTTAAGCATGGAGGTTGCACTACAGTGGAAGAACTCTATCCATTCTCATTTTTCTCTATAGTGCATTGTAGAACACAGCACTCCAGCTACTTGACTGATTCTGTGTGGCCTGCTTGTTTTGGACAAAGACACGCCAATGTGGCACCAGGCCAGCTCCGCCTGGTTTGTGTGGGTTATCAAAGGAGAGCCGTGACAGGTTAACGAGGGCATTTAGTTTGGACAGTGTAAAATAATTTATATATATATATTTTTTAAAAGCCTACAGAAATAACAAAATGGGTCATGTAGGGGTGGAGGGGGACCAGCTACTCAGCTACTGTGGGAGCATGTGGACGGGTCCACAGGCTCCCACACGCTCCTCCCTTCATTTCCTGAGGCTGCTGTTGGGGTTGCTGAGAAAGGTGACAGCTTCTCTCTGGCATGACAGCAATAGCGAAGCTCATCACAGGAGAAGAAGAAAGTCTTCTTCAGATTGAAAGCGACTATCTCTGACAGAGCAGTTGTATCAATTTGGATTGGACTGTCTTTTTGCTAAACAATGACAAGAATAATTCAATTCGGAGACCTGTATTTTAACCAGAAACAAGCCAATAGTACCGTTGCGGAGTGAAATCAATGGCAATATGAGACTATTATGAGAGTAGAGGATTGGCATTTTCAAAACCTTTACCAAAGGAAAAATTTGTAATCCTTTGCAAGTGTGTTGTTTGTGTGTTTTCTTGCTTTGAAATGCAATATTTCCTCTTTCGTATTTAGTTGGAAAATCATTTGATTAATATAGACAGACTATATGAAGCCTTGAGGACAGACTATATTTATATAAATATATAAAAATGTTAAACTAGTTGAGGACAACACGTTCAGGCTGTCTGTGTGCATGTGGCGGTGTGAGCTCTAACGTTGCGTTGGCGAGCAGAGGACTGCAGCACAGCAGTGAGGAAACCGTTGGGGAAGGTGAAGCCGGACAACCAAAACAAGATGGGGGGCTGGGTAGTCTCTGCCCAAACTGCAAACTGACTGACTCGTTGGCAAAGATCTCGGGTCCAAGCTGCCAGGGGCTTCAGAGAAGGGTATGCCTAGAGGACAAAGAAAAGGAGAAAGAGACACGACAGCTCTGCAGTCACTTCATGCTTCCAGCTATTGGCAGCTCCTCATGAGGGATATAAGTTCAATATAATGCCACCGCTGGGAACCTGAGAAAGACTTTAGATCATTCTTCAACTGGGTTGAAATTCAATATTTGGTATGACCACCTCAGTTCATCAACACAGTTGGATCCATTTTAGAAAGATTTTGTGTTATCTCTACAAGTACTCTCCTGGAATAATTCTCCAGGGCAGTCCTAAAGCTCTACTTTGAATGTTGGTTATGTTTTGTTCTATTCTGTGTCAGGATGACCCCACACTGCTTCAGTAATATGGAGCTCTATGCCATGGGTTGGATTGATCGTTTCATCAGACCTGTTGCCTCTGATTTTTAGTAGAAATACCTACACCTTTTTCAATCAGCTTTTCTTTGATAGGAATGGCTCATTGACAGCCACCCTCTCATGGAGGCCACGTCTGTTGAGGCATGATCAGCGAACAGCAGCAAGATCAGTTGAGGGTTGGTGTCATCTCTCAGGTGTGTGTAAGGTCCAGGTTGTTGGACCTGTCCCTATTTCATGAATACATCTCTTTCATATACTGTTAATCTTCTGTAGATAAGCCTGACCCCTCTTGTCATGAAAACCTTTAAACTTAAAACCACGCCATGATATGCAAAGTTCCAACAATCAAACTCATTCTTTAAAATGTCTTGTCTATATAACGCCTTTAATTCCAAATCTTTTCAGTAAAAGTAACTATTATATGACCCCAAAAGGGCTACACTGAGGCTTTGTTGAGATGTAAAACATGCATATCTATTAACAGAGCCCAGATGGTCTGATTTAATTGATTAAATTAAACTCAATATGAGTGACAATGACAGAATCAAATAAGTTTGATCTGAACATGTGCAACGCTTTTATCTATCTGCTTTGAGAACTTTCTGGACCCTGGCATCCACACACCAGCACAATGTTTTCTACAGAGAGGGCTGCAGGCTTGGAAAATCAATCAAAACATGCATGTAATTTTTACTGAACCAAAACAGTTTACTAATAAATTTCGTATTTCTTCTACCCACAAGCCTCGAGGAGAAACCAGACACAAAATGGCATGAGACGTAGAGACAGGCAGGCCAAAATTAAAGCCATGAGTCTGTAAGCTCGGATCTAATGACAGGCTGCCGTGCCAAGGAGGGGTGGGGAAGAGAGGGATGAAGGGATGGAGGGATGAATAACCAGGACTGAGAGTATGAGGGGCTCCCGTCGTTGCTTGGACCAGATGAGGCATGAAGACCTCAGAGTTGAATGATGATAATACTACTACATACAAAAGGGATACGATATATGCAAGGGGAGATGGCAAATACACAAAGTGCTCAGGAAGAAAAAATATGCAGGACACTGCAAATTTCAAAGATCGGGAGACGATAAAATCCAGAGAAGGAGAAAGAAGACAAAAGAAGACGGAGTTGTCCAGTTTACAAGTGGTTAGTACAATGGAGACGCTCAGCTGGAGGCAGTAGCCGTAATGGCGATCCAATATTCCTATAAAAGGAAATTGATACACGCATGCACACACACACAAACACACACACGGTAGATTGAGCAGTAATAAGCCGCTGGCTTCAGCACAATGGGCTAAGGGTCTTATTAAGAAAGTGGAGCAGGCCTTGGAAGGTTTACTTTGCTTATTACACTACGATTAGTCCACAGACACAGGCTTTGTTCAGCCACTGAGGGCCAAGGTATGCCCCACCTCGTCACAATCCACACACACACACTCACAGAGAAAAAACACTGGCAGACACTTGCAAGCACTAGCATATACAGAAGAAAAGAGAAAGAGATTAGAATCTATACACACTGGCTTGGATATATACACGCACACATTTTCATATGTAGCCAGAATCTATTCAAGCCCTTTGACCCAAGCTGAGAGCACGCTGTGTCCTCTGTCCACTGTACAGAGGGATTTAACAATAATGAAGCCAGAATGGAGGATTCGGACGGAATCACAGCTGGAATGTTGCCAAAGTACCAT